>BLQM01000457.1:0-14848 GCA_012489335.1 Triparma laevis f. inornata | reverse complement strand
AGAAAACGAGGAGCGGAGCGAACGACCCATGAGGAGCGAAGCGACGGAGTTGTTATTCGACTGGGAATAAATAGGCCCGCGAAACTCGGAGCTGAGCTCCGAGCAGTCTCTCACCTTCCGTGTTTTGGTTTTGGGGGGAGACAAAACCGAGGAGGAGGAGGTAAGAGAGGAAGGCAAGGATGGAGGTTAAGACTGTTACGCCGTATCTTTTAGAGGTTAAGGTAACGCGTTCGAGCTGGGGTAGGGGGGGTGTTAGAATTACTAATTTTCGTTTAACGTTCACTTTAATTCACTCTCACCTCATAATCCGTCAGGTCAGGAATCAACGCCAAATGATTAACCTGCACCCACGCCCACCCCACATTAAACAACCCCGCCGCCACACTATAATACGCCGTCGTCATAGGTTTACTCGTACTCGTATCGGTCCCCTGCTCCGAGCGTAGCGAGTCGCATTTACAAGGTTGGCGTTAATTTGTTAGAATTACGTGGCGGTGATAGAGATGTCGTTTGTCGTGACTGAAGCGTTCTAGCGCAGACGAGCTGCGAAAAATATTATTAACTATCGCCTTCCTGGCTCGGCGCTGAGCTCCGAGCGACTTCGTACCTCCCCGAAATCAGGCTGAGGAAAAATCCAAACAACAGAAAAGAAAGTAGTAACCAAAAAAGTCCCTCCAAGATGTTGATAAGTTCTCGGGCACAGATTCCAGGTTCCCCAAACATGGCCAGAACCGGCGTCGGAGACTAGGCCGGCGATGGGGGTGGAGATGGCGTCGAAGATTTGACCGGAGAGCATGCAGATACCAGAGGAGGAGGGGGGGAGGTAACGAAGGGTCTGAAGGGGACGTGGAGTGGAACGAGCACGACGGTAACGTTAGAAAGGCGCGAGCTGTTGTGGGAACGTTTTAAAGAGAATAACCGTTTTGAAAAGCTTCGTCGATCGTCGTTCTAAAAACCGCCGAGTCAACGTCTTTCGACTCACCTCCAAATAAATCAACAAATAAGTAAACCAAAGACTACTACTCAAATCATTCTGCGCGTGCCCCAAACTAAAAGCTCTAATCTGTCCATCAGTTAGCGTTCGAGCATCCTTCGTACTCTGTCTCTCGTTAAGTAGTAATGGCGTGGACATTGGGACGCCGGGTTCGAGGGTGAATGAATTGTTACGTGAATTTGATCGGGAAGAGGGACGAGAGGATTCACGGGAGATTGATCGAGCGCGTTGGTCAGAAGCGATTAGGAGGTCGGTTGTGTTGGACATGGTGGAGCGGGGAGGCGGAGGGGTTTAGGGGAGCGGCGGAGGTTGCGGAGGGGATCGGCCTATCGATTCTAATTAGGAAAAGGTTTTATTTGAGACTCCTAAGGGGTTTTTGAGAGGAGTTAGCTTTGTATCTGGGATAAAATAGCTATTTTGACGTGGATGCGTGAAATGAAGACGTCTCGAGACGTAGGGAGGGAGCTAGAAGATCACTAGGTTTTTGAGGTCAGATTGCAAAAAATCTGGAACCGGACCTTAAAAGACCTTAAACGTGCGTTTTGTGGGAATCTTGGGTGGTTACGTGGAAACTATCGATCGTTTACATGACTTTAACCCCATTAGATGTCACTTTACGCTCTGTAGAAAGTGTTTATGGCTCTCAATAAAATGCTCGCTGACCTCGACCGATTTCGACCAAATCCAAGCTGCATTTCTGAACTCCACGATCTCGTTGAAGATTATCACTTCGCGCGCAAAGTGACACACACAATCTAACCCTCCATCGCTCCTTTACACACAGAACTACCACTGCAGCATGTATCTTAAGCTCATCCTCCTCCTCCTCCTCCCTCTCTCCACCTCCTTCCTCCTTCCCCCTCCCCCCTTCCATCTCCCCACCCATCTCCGCTCTGAAGTCCCCGACCTCGGCGTCGACGACCACTGCCTAAACTGCGAAGAAAAAATGGAAAACACCATAACCTCCCTCCAAACAAACCTCCAATCTCTCCGAACTGGCCGCGCCTCCCCCTCCATCCTGGACCGCGTCAATGTTGACTACTACGGCGCCCCCACCCCTCTCAACTCCCTCGCCACTATTTCGGTCTCATCAGCTCAACAGTTAACAATCTCCCCCTTCGATAAATCAACGATCGTAGACATAGAACGTTCAATAATAGACTCCGATCTTGGTTTAACCCCTTCTAACTCCGGTGATGTAATCCGTTTGAATATTCCTCCGTTAACTGAAGAAAGAAGAAAGGAAATGATCAAAATGTGTAAATCAATCTCAGAAGATGCTAAAGTTAGCCTGAGGAATGCGAGAAGAGACGCGGTTGATAAATGTAAGAAACTGGAAAAGGCGGGGAAAATTGGGGAGGATGAATTGAAGAATGGAGAGATTGATATTGATGAGTTAGCGAAGGGGTTTGTTAAGAAAATTGAGGAGGTGCAGAAAAATAAGGAAGAGGAATTAATGAAGGTCTAGTTACGGCGAAAAAAAAGCAAGTAGGAGATAATTTTTGAAACGTTTTTTATAATACATGAATTGAATGTTTTTCACTGATTTTTTTAATATACGATAGGAGCCATAGGCGCTGCACGATCAAACAAAGGGCTATTAATGTAAATCTCCCAAAGGACTAATGCGCCGATGCCGGCCCAGGTACCGTTTTCGAGGAGTTTCATGTAATTAACTTCTTTTGTTTCGTCGGAGGAAGGTTTTGTTACGAGGGAACGGAGTTTTTCAATTGGATTTTTTTCTGAGCGAAGCGAGCCGGAGCGAAGCGACGAGTTAGTTACTGAGTCAACGTTAGGGTCTGAAGGGCCGTACGGTACTGGCTGTCGGTGAGCGTCTTCGACGGCAACCTTCAGAGCGTGGACGTCCTGCGTCCTGCGCTGAAAAGGCGTTATTCCGGCTCTTCTCGATGATGCTCAGTGTTCAGCGGCGAAAGCGGCGGAGCTGTGAACCGGCTCAGACAGTTGAAGCGAGAACGATGATCTGGTGATGTACGGAGCGACGAAACTTGGTCGGGAAACGAGATTGTGGAGTCAACGTGTCGTCACGTAATTCGTATTAACAACGTTCGTCGCTTCAACGGTCGCTCGAGATTCGGTCTCACCTTCTTCAACAGTTTCCTCAACCTTAAACCTCTCCTTAAAACTCCTCGTATCCCCATCCCCCTCCCTCCCAACCCTCTTCCTCTTATTCTTCAAAAGAGCTGCAGGTTTGGGGAGAGGTGTTGGAACGGTATCGAAGGTGAAGGTTGATTCGAGGGTGACGTCACGGGTGGGGAGGGAGGAGGGGGTGGAGGAACGGGAGGGGATGGGGCGGGAGGAGGCTGAGGGGGAATCGAAGGGGGATGAGGAGGCTGGTGAAACGCTGGTTGTTGAATCGGAGGATGAATCGTCTTCGAGGTCGTCGGGGAGGATGAAGTCGGGGAGGGATTTTACAATCTTCGCGTCTTCTTCGGTTAAATTCGCGAGGATTGATTCATCGACTGGCGTCTTTCGCTTGCGCTTTTTGGCGGCAAAGAGGGCGGTGGAATGGAGGCGGCGACTGCTGGACGAGTGGGTGATGCTTGGGGTGGTGAGTCGGGGCGCGAAGGACGAGATTTGGCAGATCGTGGCTAGAAAACATAAAAGGAGAACGGATTTCATCGTTGGTGGGGGCTGGTGAGGTTGGGATATTATTGCAGGACGAATTCAGAAGGTTTTTGGAGTGAACGAAGGACCGTAGCGCTAGCTGTGGACAAAATGAGATGACGGTTTCTCAGGATATCGTCTCACATTGATTTCCACTCTCCTCGTACGTTTCTCCGTCTGAGCGCTGATGTGCGCAGGATCTGTCGTCGCTGATTCTTATTCCCCCCATATGAACCCACAGCCCTTGAACCGATCCGTGGGCCGCAAAATCCCCATGGTCACCCGCTTCCCTCCCTCCGCTCCTCCCTCCCTCTTTTTCACCCTCTCACCCCTTCTCCGCTCCCCCCCCCCCTCAGTCCAAATGACCGAAGTAGCCGCCATGACCGACGTCCCCCCTCCCGCCCCTGACGCCCCTAAGAAGATTGGAATGTTAGAGCAACCTTGGGTTGAGAAGTACCGTCCTACTCTGCTCTCCGAAGGTGCGAACGGTGGAGCGACAACTGTACAACAACGAGGAGCGAAGCGACAAGATGGGAATGCTAGTTGCCGGCACATGATAATTGCTGCACCACACTCTACTCGCGTGTGCTCGCGCCTCAACCGTTCGATGCTTTGCTCCTTCTCATCAACCAACTCTCTCCAACTCTAAATCTAACGTCGATGCTTCGCTTCGCTCCCCTCCTCTCCCCTCCGCTCCCCTCCGCTCCCCTCCCTTCCCTCCCTCCGCTACAGTTGTCGGAAACGAAGAAACCACCTCCCGCCTCCAAGCCATCGCCGAAGACGGCAACCTCCCCAACCTAATCGTCTCCGGCCCCCCGGAACCGGCAAAACGACCTCCGTAAAAGCCCTCGCCCTCGCCCTCCTCGGCTCCAAAACAAAAGTAGGCGTCCTCGAACTAAACGCCTCCGACTCCAGAGGCATTGACGTGGTTAGGAATAAGATTAAGAGCTTCGCGCAGAATAAGGTCACGCTGCCGGAGAGTAGGCATAAGATCGTTATTTTGGATGAGGCTGATAGTATGACTACTGCGGCGCAGCAGGCTTTGAGGAGGTGAGAAGAGAATGGAGGAGCGAAGCGACTCATGAAGCTCCTCGATATCTTCTCCTTCTAACTCGTCGCTTCGCTCTCAAGAACCATGGAAGTCTACAGCAGTACCACCCGCTTCGCCCTCGCCTGCAACCTATCTGGAAAAATAATCGAACCCATCCAGTCCCGCGCCGCCATCCTCCGCTTCACCCGCCTCTCCGACTCCCAGGTCCTCTCTCGCCTCAAGACAGTCTGCACCTCCGAGTCCGTCTCCTACACCTCCGACGGCCTCGAGGCCATCATCTTCACCGCAGAGGGCGACATGAGGAACGCTCTGAATAATCTGCAGGCGACGCACTCGGGGTTTAACCATGTTAATCAGGCGAACGTTTTTAAGGTTTGCGATCAACCGCACCCGGAGACTGTGAAGAGTATTATTAAGGCGTGTCAGGGGGGGAAGACGAAGGAGGCTGTCGCTGGGATGAGGAGGTGAGAAAAAAGAGAAATAACCGATAATTAATTTATAAACCCACATCTCATTCTAACAAACTCCGCGACGATTTTTACCTCAGCTTGTACGGAACCGGCTACAGCTGCTCTGACATAATCGCGACAATATTCAAGGTGACGAAAACCCAGCAAATCCCCGAACCCATGAAGGTGAGAAACTGCGAGGACGAACGCCCAGCGAGGAGCGAAGCGACGAGCTGAGTATACTGCTAGTAGCAACAGACTCAACGTTGGCGTCGTTTTCTACGCTACTCATTTCTAACACGGCTCGCCGCAGCTGAAGTTCTTGAGAGAGATTGGCTTCTCCCACGTTAAAATCGCAGAAGGGAACGCTACGCTTTTGCAGCTCTTGGGCTTGTTGGGGAAGATGTGCGAGGTTGGGAGGGAGATGGGGGAGAAGGAGGACGCCATGGTTGTTGAGTAAATAAAAGAATAAGAAGAATATAGCGGTTGTGTTGAAAATCCGTAACTCTATTTACACCGCAAACCCTCCCACTCCAGCCCCCAAAGGAAAGTATGTTCCCCTTGGAACGACATCGGTATACCCGGGCATTTCCCTGTACAAATAGGCAATTAACGCCTTCTTGTAGTTTCCACTGCACTCACTCTCGATACCCGACTTCACACTCTTTCCATAACTCGCCTCGTACCTCGCGCTGATCTGCTTGAGCTCCGTCTTGCTGTACCTTCCCATGATTCTGCTCGTGGCCTGCTCGTCCGTGCCAAAGCCTTCCCACGCCTTGTTCAAGGCCTCGGCGAAGTACTCGAACTTGTCCAAGCTCCTGACCCTCATGGCATCCTCGATGTCCCCGCCCATGGCGTCCTTAATCGCCTCGTTCAAACTCTTGCCGTACTTCGCGGTCATTTGCTGGTCAACTAACTTCATCTGCTCCGCTCCGGTGTTCGCCGTCAAGTCAATGAGCACCGCCTTGTCCCTGTCCGGGAACGTGTCCATGTTGCCGGCGCTCAAGCCTGCATTCCACAACCGGTCCGCAATGGATTCGGCCGTCGTGGGGTCAACCATTCCTTCCCTTCTCTGGCCCTTCAAGCACTCGAGCAAGAACCTCTGGTACAGTCCGGACGTGTCGCCCGTTACCCACTGTTCGACTGACTTGCCGTTGTCCCTCTGGAAGGCGGCCTTGGCCTGCGCAAGCTCGAGGTTGTTCCTCGTGCAGATGATCTCGGACAACAACTTCTCGTCGGTTCCCCAGCCCTTCATGCTCTCGACCAAGAACTGGGCGTCCAAGGTCGCGGGATCCTGCACCAAGCAATTCATGAAGTACTGGAAATCGGTGCTTCCTCCGAAGAAGCCG
This sequence comes from Triparma laevis f. inornata, assembly GCA_012489335.1. Classification (NCBI taxonomy): domain Eukaryota; class Bolidophyceae; order Parmales; family Triparmaceae; genus Triparma; species Triparma laevis. Next base: position 8,380 of record BLQM01000457.1, on the reverse strand, counting down.
CTCAGCTCGCCATCGAGCACGCTCGTCAGCGTCTTGCCGTGCGTCGCTTCGTAGATTTCGCTGACTCGCTTCATCTGCGGCTTCGACTGCGCCGTCAGAATGAGGATGAGCGATTCTTCGTCCGTTCCCCACCCTTCGCACGCCTCATGAACCATGACGGCGTCCCTCTGGGCGACGAACTCCAACATCGCCATGTTGTCCCCCTTCAGCTGCAAGCAGTGCGCGCTCGCGGCCCTGATACTGTAAGCGAGTTGCAAATACTGCGGCTGCGACGAGCGTAGTGAGTCGCATGGAGATTGTTGTTAACGTGTAAGAATAGCGCAGCGATGAAAGTGACGTCCATGTTGACACTAAAACTATCAGCGCAGTTGAATTATAATCAGAAATACTGAATTCCGAGCTCGTCGCTTCGCTCCTCGCAGCTTCTCACCTGCAATCCGTTCGAGGCCATGTTGCTCATGTCAGTCATCTGCATCGTGCTCTGGATGGTCATCTGCAGATTCGTCAGCAGCTGCTGGCCGGAAGCCAAGTCCGCAACGGGAGAGTTGAGCAGGTAGTTCTGGTCAATCATGGGCACAAACGGAGGAGAACTCGGCGGCAGCCAAGTGTCGCACCCGGGGATGATGAAGGGGTTGCCCATGAAGCCCACGAACGAGAGCGGGGAAAACATGGGCTGCTGCCCTTCCATCGCGGCCATGGCCGGGTTGAAGGACATTTGAAGCTGCGACGAGCGCAGCGAGTCGCGTGAAGATTGACGTTGACGAGTTAGAATTGCGTAGCGACAAAAGCTGCTTGTTTGACCGTATAGACTAAAGCTACTAGCGCAGACGATTTAAGACCGTAAGTATCGCATTCGAAGCTCGCCGCTTCGCTCCTCGCAGTTTCTCACCTGCTGCATGAACTCAACGCCGGCGTTGGCCGCATCGACGGCGTACGTGGCCGGGTCCCTCCAGTGCCCCTTGGGAGGATCGACCTTGTAAAGGAACTGGACCATCTTCAAGAAGTTGCCGCTCAACTCGCTCTTCATGAGCTCGACCAAATCCTCACCCTCAAACACCTCAGCAAAAGCGTCCCTGATGAACAGGCACTCCTCGTTCGTGGAGCTACCGAGCACACGGCAAATGGCGTCCTCGTCCGTGCCCATGCCATCGCAGGCCTTCTTGAGCCTTGCGGCCAAGAACTCGTACTTGGGCGTCAACCTCGCGACGACCGCAAACTGCGACGAGCGTAGCGAGTCACATGAAGATTGGTATTAACGAGTTAGAATTACGTAGCGCCGATAGGAGAGTCGGTGTTTACGCTGAAGCTAATGGCGAAGCTGAAATTTGAGCGCAACTGTCGTATTCCCAGCTCGTCGCTTAGCTCCTCGCAATTCCTCACCTCCAAATTTCCGCTCATTTTCTTCTTGACGTCGGCGATAAAATCGCGGCCGTCAGTGACGTTGGGGTAGGCCGCCTTGATGGCCTCAATGGTGGGCACGTTGGCCGCGTTCAGGATCTCGAGGAACTCGTCCTCATTGCAGCCCATCATCTTCTTCGCGCCGGCGGCGTACAGCCTCTCAGCGAGCTGTGTTAGCGAAGCGGCGAGCGAAGCGAGCTGTGTTAGTGGTGGAGATGGCGAAACTCGTCGCTTCGCTCCTCGTACTCACCTCATCTACGTTGTCGGGCACGTCCTCGGTCTCGTCGCGCTCGAACTCGCAGAGCTTCGCGGCCCATTTACCATAGTTCCTGCTCAACATGCCATCGGTCTCCTTCTTGATCCTCTCGACCATGTCCTCGCCCTCGAACATTTCAGCGTAAACGGCGACGCTTGCTCTCAAATCTACGTTGCTGTTGGTAGACAACACCTCCATCAAGGTGTAGTCTGAAGTGCCCATCCCCTTGCAGCACTTGTGCACGAGCAGAGCAATGAGGTGGGGCCTCGGCATGGTCCTGTAGGCAAGGAACTTTCCGAAGTCCGTCAACTTGCCGGTGAGCATGCCCACGAGAGTCTTGTTTTCTCCTCGGACCTGATCCTCGAGGGTGCGATTGTGTTTTTTCTGGTAGATTGCGTCGGTGATCCTAATCGACTCGGGTCTGCGGCCGATGATGACGACTCCCATCTGTGTAGCGAGGAGCGGTGAGTTATTCTCCTGTGGAATAAATAGACCCGCTCAACTTGTCGCTTCGCTCCTCGCTGTTGTCATTCCTTCCTTGCAGCTTCTCACCTTCTCCTCGTCCGTCCCAAAACCGTCACTGGCCATGAACACGTCCTGCGCGTCCTGTTTGGCAATGTGGTACTCCAGCTCGGCGCTCAAGACCATTTCGTTATTAAGCTCCTTCATGCACCACTGCAGAACCGTGTTTTCCTTCGCCACGGTGGTCTGCAAGGGTTACGCAAGTCAGTTGTGGGTTGTCAAGGTAAAAAGTTAATATGCATGAATGTATCGCACCTGCATCCACCTGTAGTAGGAAGCTGCGGTGATCAGAAGCTGGATCTTCTGTTGCAGATCCATACGGGAGGCCATAATCTGCTGCATTAGGGCCTCCATCGGATCAGACGGTGTTTCCGCTTCAGGTTCGACAGGCGCGGATTGCTCACATCCCATGACGAGCGGGTTCAGGGGGGTTTGGGGGAGGCGGTACAGGTAGTTCGAAGTAGGTAGATATTAGTCCTTGATATATCTAGGTAAGGCTCGTGTCTGTGTTTATCTCCAACAGTCCATAACCCTTGGCCGAGTCCCTATTGGCCGATCCAACAATCTCGGCCCCCCTCTTTCTCCCCTTCCCCTGCACTTATCCGATGCGCTTCTTCACCGCCGCCACTCTACTGGCCTTAATCCTCACCACAGATGCCCTCGTCCCCCGCAACGTTCGTGTGAAGGACAAAACCTTCGTCACGCAGAATACAGACACCGAGGCTGTTATCATGCTAGAAGGCCCCAACGTTGTGGTCAAGGGTCCGCCCTACCTTCCCGGCGTTGACGGGGACGCTCAGTGCAGTGACCTTGTGGACGCGGATTGCCAGGCGAACGGAACTTGCGAGTAAGTCGAAATTTAAGGCATTATGTTAGCAGTTAGTCGACACCTGTGCGTTGTCCACCATTGTCAGCTAAGCTAGTACCAGTAAAAACGTACTACCACACACAGCTAACACCTCTCACCCCACCGCTAACCAACACAGAACCTGCTACACTTTCAACGAGGCCGACGTCAACCACATCAAGTCCCTCGGCTACAACTCCATCCGCCTCGGCGTTGTCTGGGCCGGCGCCCAGCCCTCCGATGGCGACACCCTGGACCCTGACTTCATGAAGCGCCTCCACGACATCCTCGACCTCACTGACCGCACCGGTATCCACGTCATCTTGGACAACCACGGTGACATGGTTGGATCAGCGGGATGCGGAAACGGAGTACCCATGTGGTTCCAGCAGAAGGCGGCGCCGGAGTTGATTGGAAAGCAGCTCACCACAGGCTTCCCCTACAGCCTCATTAGCTCCCTTAAAGTCACTGGAGTCGGAGGGTACGACCACTGCGGCGACAACGCCGACATGTGGGCCGAGCACGCAGGTGAGTTGATGGAATTGCTGCGGACTTTCAACTACTTTTTTCTAACCCTATCACAAATATCCTTCAGGCGACCCCAACTACAACCTCCTCAACCAGTGCTGCCAGGCCATGAACGGGCCCAACCCTGCCGGCCTCGGCTACACCAAGATCTCCCAGAAGACCATGGACTACATGGTGAAGCCCGGAGGTGAGAAGCGAAGAGGAGCGAACGACGACAGACAACGAGGAGCAAGCGACGACAATGAGGAGTGAAGCGACGAGCTGATGGTACTGAAAGTAACTTTTCTCCGCCACTTTCACCCCCACCCAATTCTAACTCGGCTCGCTTCGCTTGCCACAGCCGGCCGTGACTACTTCGTCAAGTTCTGGACCCTCATGGCCCAGGCCGTCGTGGACCACCCCTCCGCCATCGCCACCGAGCTCATGAACGAGCCCATGACCATCTACAGGAAGCACGCCTTCAACACTTGGAGGGCGTCCGCCGAGGCCATCAACGCCATCATCCCCGACATGGCCGTCGCTGTGTGCGATACCGGAGAGGGTTCGTTCATTCCCGACTGGGTCACCAAGTACTACCCCTTCGGAGACTTGAGGATCGACAGGGACACCGAGAAGTACATGAAGGAGAGCCAGAACCTATTCTACGCCTGGCACTACTATGGGCAACCCAGCACTCCCGACGAGGTGAGGAACTGCGAGGAGTGAGGCTACGAGCTGGGAATGGGAGGATTACGGGAGTAACAATAAGGCGGATCGACGAAGCTTTAGTCTAAATGCTCAAGCACTTTCGTCGCTACGCAATTCTAACTCGGCTCGCTTCGCTCGCCGCTCGTCGCAGGCCGTGAAGAACGCCCAAGCCATCAGCGACAAGTGGAACATGCCCAGCTTCGCCACCGAGTTCATGGGCTGCTCAACGTGGAACGCCGCCAAGAACGCCGGCATCAGCCACAGCTACTGGCACTACTCTTGCTACTGCGACACCAACTCCCAATCCTTCTCCGCGAAGGAAGTCGTCGTGCCCGACACCAGCTTCGGAGCCTGCATCTTGGGCTGGGGAGGAGGCAACGCGGACTACACCTGCGACGAGGAGAATGTGTTGGAGGAGGAGTTCTTGGCTAGTGTCGAGGCTTAAATACAGTAGAGTTAGTTGGGGAAGAAGAGAGTGAAGTAGGATGAAGAGAGTGGCATAACGTAAAGTAAAATATTCTGCTCCATTAGACTACAAAAATATGATTTGGTTATTTATGATGTTTGTTGCTGTTGGGATGTTAGAAGGTTCACCCACGGGTGCGAGTCGTCGGCAGGAGGCGGCGTCAGGTTCGTGAGGATCGTGCACGCCGGAGCGCGGAGGTAGGCGACTACCACGTTGGTGTTTTTGTCGTCAATATCGGAGGGAACTAGCTAGGAGCAGTTTTCAAAGACATCTTTACCAAGTTTCGAAGCGAGTCCGGGACCGTCACCGATGTTAGGTTTAGGCAACATGCGAAGGCACCTCTCCATCATCGCACCGTCCTCAATCTCATCATGAATAAAATCGTCGACCGCCGCAAGCCACGGTTTCGAAACCAACCGCATCGTCATGAGCGTATCGTCCATAATAAAGGGGGCGATGAATCTATAAAAGTCGCTGTTAAACGGCAACGACCATCGCTTGATGGAGATCACCTGCTTCGTAGAAAGGTAGGCGACTACCGCGTTTTCGTCTTTAGAACCAATGTTGGAGGGGACTAGCTTGAAGCAGCCGTAGAAGGCACTGAAACCAAGCGTTTGAAGCGAGTCCGGGATCTTCATCGATGTTAGGTTCGAGCAATTTGAGAAGGCACAGTGACCTAATTCTTGAAGGTTTGTATGGAGGAGATTGACATTTTCTAGACTGGAGCAACTACTGAAGGCTTGATGACCAATTGATGTTAACGTCGTCGGGAAAGACACGGTTTTTAAACTAGTGCAGTAATAGAAGGCGCTCTCACTGATGCTCACAATGCCTTCGGGGGTAATCAACAACGACGAGATTGGCGGCATAGCTGCAGGCACGAGTTCCGATCTTCGTAATATTTAGTGGGAAAACCACCCGAGTTACGAGCTTACGCCTCTCCTTTCGAGCCTCAGTAACATGGCTTATACCATTCCCATCGTGAACCATCAACTCTTCGCTCCTCATACCCTCATCGATCAAAGCATCCGCCATGGCCCTCCATGCTTTCGTCGTGCACCTCAGAGCCATCAACATTTGCACGCGAACGAACTCAACGAAGTATCTCCTGAACTCCGGTGTGCGCATGAACTGATCCGTTGCCGCAGGGACAGTGGAAACTGTCGTCGAAATTGTCAAATTCTCCGTCGGTGGGACCTCCGGATTCCCCTCCCCATCCTCGTTCCCCTCGTCTTCCGTCCCCCCTCTTCCTACCCATTTTATGGCTTTCATGACCCTCATTAGACTCGGATCCTACAGACTTGAACATCGTGGTACGTAGGTTTCGAGAAATCGACTGCTAAACTTTCTCAGATTTCCTTCCCTCAAATTAAGTTTCGTCGATTTCACCGTCCCACACGCAACCCCTACGCCCACCACCCTCTCTACGTACAGCTCATATCATATCAGTCCTCCTTCACCCCTTCATAACACACCAAACGCCCCCTCAAAAGGATTAACCAACCTCAAATCAAAATCTCAATCCCATCGCAATGTCCGATCTACTGATCACAATACTGAACTCCCAGACGGGCGCTTCGGACGCGATCGCCCTCCCGCCGGCCACCGAGATATCCTTTCTCCGCGAGCTCGCCGCGCCGTTAGTTGAGTGCTCTCCTAGCGATCCTATCGTCTTTGAGGTGTGTCAAGTCCTTCGGAACTCTTTCGACCTCCGCAACCGAGTCTAACCACCTCTACACCCACAGGGCCGCGTCCTCTCGTCCGGTACACTCGCCTCCAACAACGTCGTCGCCGGGAGCATCCTCTCCGTCGGCCCTGCCCCCGCCGCCACCGCTCCTCCCGCTCCTCCTCCTGCAGCTGCCACCCCTACCCTCGACTTCTCCGCTCTCCTCGCCGGCGCTGGCGTTCCCAACCCTATGGCAGCTCCCGCCCCCGCCCCCGCCCCCGCCTTCTCCAACCCATTCGCGAACCTCAACGCCGGCTTCGCCAGTGCCCGCGGTCCCGTCTCCTTCGACAACATGAACCTCGATCAACTCATGGAGTCCAACCCCAACCCTGAGCACTTCGTGTCCCTCCTGCTCTCCGAGAAGCACCTCAACTGCTTGAAGGAGCTAAAATTCCACAACCCGAAAATTGTCGCGGATTTGGAAGCGGCGAGGGGAGACCTGAATGCTGCGAAGGGTGTCTGGCAGGTGAGTTAACGAGGACAGCGAGGAGCGAAGCGACGAGGATGTGGAGCGAGAGAGACGAGACATTAAGAACATTATAAACTAACTCGTCGCTTCGCTCCTCGTGCTTTGCTCTCTCGCAGGCTCACATCGTTAAGAGCAGTATAAGTAGTTCTTTTAGTCGGACTACGGCTATGGCGAAGGAGCGGGAGATGGAGCAGAGGTGAGATGAGCTACAAGTTCGAGTGTTTTCTCGCGACCACAAACTCAGCTCGTTTGCTCGCAGACTCAGGACGAATCCGATGGACGAGGAGGCGAACAAATACTTCGGAGACAAGATCAGGTTAAAGAACGTCGACGAGCAATACCGCGAGATGATGGAGTCCTTCCCTGAAGGTGAGGAACAGTGAGGAGCGAAGCGACAAGCTTGGATTGCGATAGTTATTTTCGTAACTCGTCTGCGCTAGAGGCTTCAGTAACGACAAGCGACATAACTATCACCGCCACGCACTTCTAAAAATCAATGCCAACTTTCATGCGACTCGCTACGCTCGTCGCAGCCATGGGCAAAATCCTAATGCTCTACATCAACACCAAAGTAAACGGCAAGGAGCAAATCGCCTTCGTGGACTCTGGCGCTCAAATGACGGTCATGTCCTACCAATGCGCCGAAAAACTAGGCATCCTCCACCTCGTCGACGAGCGCTTCGCCGGGGTGGCGGTGGGAGGTGAGACGCAGTGAGGAGAGAAGCGACCAGCTGGGAATATGACTATTACGGTTGTAATTCATCTGCACTAGAAGCTTTAGTCTAGATGCACAATCTGCCTTCAACCTCGCCCGATTGTAACTCGTCAACGTCAATCTTCATACGACTCACTTCGCTCGTCGCAGTCGGATCGAGCAAGATACTGGGGAAGGTGCACTTGGCGGACATTGAAATCGAAGGGGTCACGTTTCAAATGACTGTGACGGTCATGGACGACAACAAGGGCTTAGGTGATAAGAACATGGACTTTTTGCTCGGTCTCGACATGCTTAAGCGTCACCGTTGCAGTATTAACCTGGCGAAGAACTCGTTGGATTTTACTACGGGGAATATCAGAACGTCATTCTTGCAGGAGTACCAGCTTGATCAGAATAAGGGCGGGACAAGAGGCTTCGATCCGGAGGCGGCCAACAAGGAGATTGAGGAGGTGAGAATATTAGTAAGAATATAACCATAGTGAGGACAAAGATTTATAGTATTTTATATTAACTCGTCGCTTCGCTTCTCGATTTCGCCACAGGCAATCGCAAACTCGCTAAAGGAGAACAAGAAAAATGACGACAACGACAAAGAAAAAGGTGGAGCCACGCCCATGGAGGGCACAGAAGACGACGCCAAGAAGTAAAACCACAAAATTCAAAGGTTTTTGTTATTGTTAATGTGAAAATATATTTGTGTAATGTTTATATTTATGGTTATATTTATATTTATGGTAATGATTATGTTTATGTTTATGTTTAT
>BLQM01000456.1:8667-20086 GCA_012489335.1 Triparma laevis f. inornata | reverse complement strand
GTAGGATTAACAGGATTGCAGGCTTATGTTATGGAGGGCAAGGATACATTGTTGAGGTGTGAGAAGTGTTGTTTGGGTAACTGGGATAATGAGTTTCATAAGGTGAGAGGGGAGGGGTTGTCACTGTGGGAATGGATGGGGGGGTGAGATGGGGGAGGGGGGAGGAGGAGGGGGGTGGTAATTTGGGGACGTTTATGAAACACATTGATTGGTCGTTGTTTTCCTTCAATCGTTAACAACCTCTAACCCATCTTTCTCGCCCATCTTTCTCGCCTTCCTAAATCCTCCTCCAAAACGCTTCAGAACATCGGCGTCCCCTTCGTAGTCGCCTTCTTAATGATCTACGTAATCAGAAATAAAGTGGCACAAGTTAAAAAACATACCGTGACCGAATTAAAGAAGAAGAAGTAAGGGTGGGGGGGGTGGCATTAGAATTTTGGACGTTGCTTTGTATAGATTCCGGCTATGAATCTAAGGGAACGGTGGGATTCGGGAGGGGGGATTTTTGGAAATTGTGTATATAACGAGTGTTTTTTAATGTAAAAAAATGAAGCGACCAAAGCACAGACTATCTTGATGCAACTGCTTTTTTCGACTTTATTTGGAATTATCTTTCTGAACGTTCTTAATATGTTTTTATACTACTAGAATGAGTGCCTTCGTTTCCATTCCCCCCATCATTCAGTTTAGGGAGCTTTTTTAATAAGTTGTAAACGCTATTTCGTATTGTTAAAGTAATTTGTTGGTGTTTTCGTTGTTTGTGTCGTTTGGGATGGCTTGCTCGCTTTGATGTGTATTCGCATGAATCACACTGGTGCCAAATGAAGTCAATGTTGTGAATATGTCGTTTGTGTTTTTTGAAGTTGCTAGCTTTCCTGATATTGTAATCACATGAATCGCATTGGTGCCAGATGACGCCGATGTTGTGAATATCTCGTTTGTGTTGTTTGAGGGTGCCTGCTTGCTTTACCCTATAGTCGCAATTATCTTGATCGCAAGTAAACCAGACCACATTGATTCCATGCTTCGCAGCCGTATGGTTCAGGTCGATATTTATATTCACAACCTTCTATCCCACACATGCCCTTATAATTGCCCCCGCTTATCTCGTTCCATTCCTTTCATCCTTTTTGGCCCTGTCTTCCTTCTCGCAGATACCCCATCCCCATCCGCTCCACCTGCCACTAAATCATCCTCTCAATCATCATTCGCAACACCGCGAGGTGCAACTGCACTAGCGTCCTCGCGAACTGACCGCGGAGTATCATTGACCGCGTCCGCGACCCATCTCCAACCTTTGATACTTGATCCCTCCATTGGCATTCATCCTCAGTCTAGCCCCAGGATTGTGCTGAAAAACTTATTAAATCAAATGAACCAAGTCCTCAACAGCTACCGGCGCCAAGCTTTAACATAACAGAGGTGGGGATTGGCGTTTTTAAACCTAAAGCGAGAGTAGGTAGAAGTAACCGTCCAAATTTTAGTCAAATTTCAGTGTTGGTTAACTGCTGGGATTGTGTAAAGATCTTAGTTATATTACCTTCCACAAACGTCTTCCGGTTTATTCATTCCACACACGATATTTTCACTTAAAGACGCAACCGTTAATTTATTCAGTATCATCTAAGTGACGTAATAAGAGTAAAATGGCATCTAAATGTTCAGTATGCACGAAGAGTGTGTATCCGAACGATCCTAAGATCGTTTTGGACGGGTGTACGGTGAGTTTTCGACGCAGATTTATCTCGGGGTTTGAGATTATTTAAATTTTTGTAGGGACCGTATGATATTTGGGAGGTTATGTTACGTGTAAATGTGTTTTAGTGCATGTGTAAACAAATTTCATTCCCTCGACTAACCCTCCCAAACAGTACCACAAATCCTGCGCCAAATGTGTCGACTGTTCCTGCCAGATAACAATCTCCAACTTCACAAAAGTCGGTACAGAACTCCTCTGCAGAACGCATAATCTGGAGAGGTTTCATAAGAATAATTCTTATGTTGGAGGGGAGAAATTTAAGCATAAAGAGAAGACAGGTGGTGCGGATTCAGGGAGTGTTGCGAGTACTAGTAGTATGAAGGAGGATATGAAGCAGGTTCGAGAGCAGGAGACTGTTTTTAAGTTCAGAGGTGACGATAAGAAAGTAGAGTCTGCAGAGGTGAGACCGTGTCGAATGACAACCCTGATCATGATGAAACGCGCCTGTTGTTCTTTCATTTTCTCCAATTTCATTTAACCCATTATCAACCCCTCGCCCCCCCCCAGCCTCGCTCCATAAAAACCCAGGACACAAACGCGACTTCCCCAACTCCCGTCTCAACCCGCTTAAAATCCACCTCCATTGCTGACCGCGCCGCCGCCTTTGGCGGTACTTCCTTAACCCCAAGCCCCACGAACCGTCCCAAACTCGGCAGCGAACTGTCTACTTCCTCTGTAAACTCCACCAGCTCCGTATCCTCAACCGGATCAATCAAAGATCGTATGTCAGCTTTCTCAAAAGGGAGTGGTGGGAGTGGTAAATGTCCTGTTTGTAGTAAAACAGTCTATCCCGCCGACGCTCAAATAACATTAGACGGTATAAAATATCACAAACCCTGCGCGAAATGCGTAGACTGTAACTGCCAAATAACTTTATCTAATTTCACGAAGATAGGTGTGGAGTTGTTATGTAGGACGCACAATCTGGAGAGGTTTCATAAGGATAATTCGTATGTCGGGGGCGAGAAGTTTGAGCATAAGAGTAAGAGTTCGAAGGATATATGCGCTGAAGTACCCAAGGGTGAGCCGATTATTGTAGTTGTTGAAGAGGGGAAGGTTGAGGTTGAGGTTGAGGTTGTTAAGATTGTGGAGAAGGTTAAGGAGGTTACGTTGGTTACGGAGGAGACGGAACAGGATAAGGAAGTAGACAGAGTGGAGGAAGTTAAGAAGGAGGAATAGGGGGTGGATGTTAAAGTGGATTAAAGAGGGGGGGAGGGAAGGAGGATAGGCGGTGTGGGAGTGTGAGAGAGTGAGCCATTGTGAGTGTGTGGGCAGCAGAGCGGGGATGTGTGTGAACACGGGAGGAGTATCGATACGAGTTGAAGTAATCGAAGGAGTAGTTGGAATAAAAATCGGGTTTGCTTTGGTTTTGCTAACAATTTTGGCTTTACTGAGCTTCTTTTTGACTGATCTAAGCGGTCAGCAATGAAGAGTCTGAGCCTTCGTCTGGGACCTCAACAGTATGATGGTTTTGGGGATCATCCGCGTGAATTACCGCGAATACAACCCCTCACCCGTTCCATCACCCTCCAAAATGCCCACTCCTCCCCGCCATGTCCCCAATCCCGGTGGGTGGAACTCCACCTCAGCCACAGTTAAACCACCTTAAAAACGCTTAACACCACCAGATTGCACAACATAATTGTTATCCCGTGAGTCTAAACTCTCATTTCACCCCGGGCTTTCCTTCTTCCACTTTTTCAAGCCACCTGTCTACCCTGCGAGCCCTCATTCCTCTTTTCTGCGTCCTTAAAATCCCTAATTTGTGAATCTCCCCTTCGTCCAAAAACATCGGGCGACCGAAGTACTTGATTAAATCCCAATTAACCCCCCCCCCGAAACTCCTCACTCCCCGGTTTTACCTTTAAAATTGAGCCCCAACAGACCAGACACGTCCGAGCCTTTCAGAATCCCGCAACCTACCTACCTACTGACTTATCAATTCCCCTTAAGAGGAAGGGTCCTGTCCTTCGTGCCGATGTCGACCTGCTTAGATAAAATCGATGCCATATTCTCAGACGATTACGTGGCTAACGAAGGGGCGGATACTCTTGTGGGATGCCAGGATGAGGCCGATGCAGGTGAGAGGGGGTATACGGGAATAATTAATACTTATCCAAGGGGGCGTGTCTAGGGTAGCCCGTCCCCCGTCCCTGCAGGAGTTGTTTGGGTGGAGTACGGCAGGTTGCGTTTACTTGTGGTTGTGTTTTCGTTGGAGATAGGGTTTTCCATCAACGTTGGTTTGGAAGAATTTACGAATCCCCGTTTTCTCATGCCGTGAACTTCCCGTACCTCTAATCAAACTAACACGCAGTTCACTTGCACCCGCTCCCCCCTTGCTCTCCCCCCCCTCCCTCTCACCCAGAACTAGGACGCATAATAAATATCCTCTGGATGATGATCTGCACAATGCTCGTCTTCTTCATGCAAGTAGGTTTCGCCTTACTAGAAGTAGGCTCCGTCCAGTCTAAAAACGCAAAGTCTATACTCATCAAGAATTTGCTTGATGGGAGTGTGGGGAGTTTGGCTTGGTGGGCTTTTGGGTATGGGTTGGCTTATGGTCCTGATGGTAATTTTTTATGTGGGGGGAGTTGGTTTTATTTTAATGATGAGAGTGAGGATACTTTCAGGGGGTGAGAACAAAGTTAGAGGAGCGAAGAGACGAGCAGGGTATACGATGGTTATTGTCGTAATGAGACGAGTTGAGCGGACCTCTATTAATTCCACTAACACGCTCGCCGCAGGCTACCGGATTATGCCCATTTTCTCTTTCAGTGGGCGTTCGCTACTACGGCGGCGACCATCGTAAGCGGGAGCATTGCTGAGAGGTGTAATCCTACGAGTTACCTTATTTTCAGTGGGTTTATCACGGCGTTTTTTTACCCGATTGCGGTTCACTGGACGTGGAGTGATCAGGTACGAAGTCTCGAGGACGAAGCCCAGCGAGGAGCGAAGCGACGAGCTATGAATACGACATTAGCGCTCCGGAAGCTTGCAAGCCTCTTTCTTCGCTACGTAATTCTAACTCGTTAACTTCAAACTCCACGCGACTTGCTACTCTCGTCGCAGGCGTGGTTGGCGAATCTTGGGTTTAAGGATTTCGCGGGGTGCGGGCCTGTTCATATTGTAGGGGGGGCGAGCGGGTTGATGGGGGCGGCTTTTCTTGGACCGAGGACGGGGAGGTTTAATTTGGACGGACAGCCTAACCCCATGCCCGCGCACAACCTCGTTTTATCCACGGTAGGCTGTTTTATTTTGTGGTTCGGGTGGTATGGCTTCAACGGAGGTGAGTAAGCTGGGGTGGGGGGAGCTGTGTTATTGTTAGTGGTGTGTGTGTTGAGGTGGAGTAGCGAAGTTCACTTGTTCTCACTCATTGTTCGCTCCTCGAACCCCCCCCCCCGCAGGCAGCGTCGGGGATCTGACCGGCGGAGGCTATGCGAAAGCGGCCAAGACGATGTTGACGACCACCCTATCCGCGGCGTCGGCCGGCCTCTCCGTGTACTGGATTGAGTCCTTCATGACCGGCATTAGGGACCTCCCTCCCCTCCTCAACGGAATTTTGGCCGGGCTCGTGTCTATCACAGCGTCCGCAGATTGCGTCGACTCATGGGCTTCCGTCATCATCGGTGTGGTCGGTGCCTTTGCGTACAGCATTGGCTCCAGGGCAATTTTGGCTTACGAGGTGAGCGCGAGCGTGAGGAGCGAAGCGACGAGTATTGTGTCGCTGAGTATTAACGAACGAACATTCTATTACGAGTGACGTGGATTGTCGCCCGAAATAGAAATCGTTGCATGCGCTCTGAGACTACGAATGTGCTATACAACTCGTCGCTACGCTCCTCATATTAACAAACGAACATTCTCACTCACATTTTATGCTAACCCCTTCCTCCCCTCCTTGGCTCGCTTCGCTTCACTGCCTCCCCCTCCGCTACAGATCGACGACCCTTTGAACGCTTTCCCTTTGCACGGAGTCTGTGGCGTCTGGGGCCTCTTTGCCGTGGGGCTTTTCGCCGACGACGAGGACCACAAGGGTCTTTTTTACGCGGGCGAAGGGAACTTAGGCGGACCTGGTTACAGGCAGCTGGGCGTTCAGATTCTCGGCGCCATAGTTCTCATCATTTGGTCAACTCTCACTTCGGGCATTTGCTTTTGGTTGGTCGACAAGTGCGTCGGCTTGAGGGTGACTCTGAAGGAAGAAAAGTTGGGAATGGACATGGCTCACCACGGAGGCAGTGCGTACCCCGACTTCGTGAAAAAGAGGGGCGCCCCGATCCAGGACGTCGTCATTGTCATGACTGATATCGAGGCCCCGAGGGAGCTCTGGAAGGCCGACCCGGCCTTGATGGTCCACTGCCAGACTTTACACGACACCATCATGCGCACCTGCATCATGGACCACAGCGGCTACGAAGTCAGCGCGGAGGGCGACTGTTTCACGGTCGCCTTTCACAACGCCGAAGACGCCATCAACTGGGGCTTCCAGGTGCAGTCGCAACTGTTGCAGACCACGTGGCCCGCCGAGTTGTTGCAGCACCTCAGGTGCGAAGTCACGAGGAGCGAAGCGACGATGTGACAACGTGATATATATATCTGTTCGAAATTTGACCGAGCCGCTGTTTTAGTCGCTACTCATTTCTAACACGCCAACACAAATCCTCATGTGACTCGCTTCGCTCGTCGCAGGTGTTCCGTCATCCTGGCGAAGGACCACACAACCAACATCAACACGAATGCGGCACCTAGTGGTTTGGCCCTGGGGAGTTTGGCGTCCGCGCCAATTTCGCCTCAGAAGAGCTCTAAGAAGGGCAAGAGGAGGTAAGGGTTAGGGTTGCGAGGAGAGAAGCGACGAGCATTAAGATTATAAACTAACTCGTCGCGTTACTCCTCGCTACGCTCGTTGCAGCACAAAGAAGAAGAAAAGGAAGACCGGAATGGCGCAGACCACCGCGCAGGCCGCCAAGAATATTGGGGCGAAGAAGGGCTCCCGTCCTCTGTTCAACGGTTTGAGGGTGAGGATGCGGAGCTCGAGCGACGAATGCTGTGCCGCTCCTTAATGATAGCTATCGCTCCTCGTACTAAACAATTCTATGCTAACTCCCCCCTCCCCTCCTCGGCTCGTTCGCTCGCCGCAGGTTCGGATGGCCATGGACTACGGCCACTGCGACCACAGCGTCAACGAGATCACCGAAAAGTACTCTTATTCTGGGCCTCCCATGACCCACTGCAAGGCCATCCTGAAGAGCATTCAGAGTGGAGGTCAAATTGTCATCACCAAGGCCATGAACAAGGCCTTGTTGGAGGGCGACGATCCGTTCCAGGTGAGCAACAAATATATATTATTGTTATTATCATTATCAAAAACATCAAACTAACTCACTAACTCACTTCTTCAACAGGACTCGCACAAAATCTGCCTGGGCACTCATATCTTCCAGGACCTAGACGACCCGGTGGAACTCATTCAGTGCTTACCGCAAGACATGGCCGAGCGCGAGATCCTTCCGCTCGTTACCGTCAGGAAGACCGGGCCGGACTACTTCGACGCGCCGTCCGCGAACGTCGCGCCGGGGATGCCCATACCGCCGGTCACGATCGTCTGCACGAAGCTCGCGGACAACAGTCTGAGGGGGGTGAGGGCGAGCATGGCCAATCGGGTCATGTACCTACACGACACGGTGCTGAGGAAGTTCTTGCTGCAGAACGAGGGTTACGAGTGCCAGGGACAGAACGGGTCCTTCATCTTGGCCTTCCCTACCCCGGAGAAGGCCAGCAACTGGGCCATCGCGACGCACCTGAGCTTCTTGAAGGTCGACTGGGCCAAGGAGCCGAAGCAGGTCGCCGACTGCATGGCCCAGATGAAGGTGAGGCGACGAGCGTAGCGAGCCGAGGAGGGGAGGGGGGAGGTTTTTGCTCTTGCTCCTGCCCCGAGCAAGACATTTAGAACATTATAATCTATCGAGGAGCGGAACGACGAGATTACGAAGGCGGAGTGACAACGAAGAGGCTCTGAGAAAACGCTGCGAATATTGAAATTCCGAGCTCAATTCGTCGCTTCGCATTAAGAACATTATAAACTAACTTGTCGCTTCGCTCCTCGGCTCGCTCAGATCAACATCGGCATTCACAGCGACATCTGCGAGAACATCGAGCCCCACCCGCAGAACGGCCGCGCCGACTACTTCGGCAGCATCATCGACGTCGCAGGCTGCTGCAGCAGCACGGGCATCATGGGCCAGGTTGCCTTGAGCGAGCGCGCGTACATGATGCTTTCGCCCGGGCGCGCAAGGACCGTCACGGTTGGGCCGACTGTGAAGATCGGGAGGCAGCAGTCTGGAGTTTCCGACTTCGGACAGGCGCACGGAAGCGTCCAAACCTACGTCTTGGCCGTCCCAATGAGCAAGAACTGCAAGGTCGAGGAGTACAAGGAGACCAAGTGGAAGCCCTTCAGCATCCCGAGCATGGAGGAGGACAAGGTGAGGGACATGAGGCTGAAGGTGAGGATCCATGAGGAGCAAAGCGATGAGCTGGGCATTCGATAATTACGCGCTCCTCGCACTAAGAAAACTCCAATCTAACTCGTCGCTTCGCTCCTCGGCTCTCTTCACTCGCCGCTCGTTCAGATCGAAAGGGAGGGTAAGAAGGTTGGCGGCCTGAACTTGGACAAATTCAAGGTGAGGCGTTACGAGGACGAAGCCCAGTGAGGAGCAAAGCGAAGAGCTGGTATTACTGGTAGAAGCTCGTCTCCGCTACTTTCGTCGTTACTTAATCTAACTCGTCGTCGCTTCGCTCCTCCGCTCGTCACAGCTGGGCGGAGGAAAGAAGACGCTGAGTGCGGTCAGGGACGATGGGAGTAGCGATAGTGCTGGGCAGGGCGGAGCGTTGGACATCTTGGAAACAAGTAACTTGGGTGCTTGGAAGTTGGACAGTGATGAAATTGATTTCGAAGGAGGTGAGACGTCGACTCGGAGCGAGGAGGGCGAAAAAACAACAATGGCAGCGTTAACTAACAACACGCGATCAATTTTTAGGTTTCTACGTGAGCAGCGGCAGCTTCGGAGAAGTAAAGACCGCCATGTTCCGCGGAACCATGGTCGCCGTCAAGACTCTGAAGCCCGAGCAAGCCGACGAGGAGAACATCGGCAGGTTCAAGGAGGAGGTGAGTCTCCACGAGGAGCGAACGACGACAGCGAGGAGCGAAGCGACGAGCAAGGAGTTCAGTATTTGACGTTACAATGTAGCTGAGCCTCGGCTCAGCACCCCTAACGTTACTCGCCCAATTCTAACCTGTCAACGTCAAAACACTCACGCTCCTCACTACGCTTTTGTCTCAGCTTCTCTTGTGCAGAGACTTGAGGCACCCGAACATCATGCAGGTCTTGGGAGGATGCTGGAGCACCCAGGAGAAGATTTATTTAGTGATGGAGTTCTGCGAGAAGGGTAGTATGGGAGCTTTGTTGAAGAGGGAGGGATCGCAGCACAGGTAAGACGATGATCTGGTCTCGCGAACAAACGTCAACTCGTTCTTTAATTATTAACTCGTCGCGTTCGCTCGCTCGGCTCGCGTTTCGCTCTCCCAGAATGGTCACGACCAAACTAACGTGGGCAATCGAAATGGCCAAGGCCATGTGCTACCTCCACGGCTTCAACCCCTCCATCGTTCACCGTGACTTAAAAGGCGACAACGTATTAATTAACCACGGAATGAGCGTGAAAGTCTGCGACTTCGGTGAGAGCAGACAGAAGAGCAACGAGGGTACAATGACGACGGTTGGGAGCCCGTTTTGGATTGCGCCGGAGGTATTTATTGGAGAGAGGTATGATGAGAGCTGCGATGTGTATAGTTATGGTTTGGTGCTTCTCGAGCTTCTGATGAACGGTCAAATGGAACAGGCGTTTAACTTCGGCTTAAAGAAACACCAGAAACGCTTCGGTTTAAGCATAGCCCACAAGATCGCAAAGGGATGGAGACCTCAACTCGACCCGGAACTGGTAACCAAGTACCCGAACTATTGCCAATTAATCGGAGACTGCTGGCAGCAGAGTTCCTCCGCCCGTCCTAAATTCAGCGCAATCTTGAACTACTTACTTCGATTGCAACGTAACGTAAGCATCCCCAACGACTGTGAGCTTCTAATGCGTCCCGAAGATCTCAACTCCTCCGACAGCAGCAGCAGCGGCACAGGAAGCGCCGACAGCACAATAACAACATTCAGCGACGGGAGCGGCAGCACGAGCAACTCGGCGGTTAGCACACCAAGCGGGACGATTCAAGGGGGGAGTTTTAGGGGAAAACCTAGTATGCCGAGTTTAAGGGAGGACGCTTTGTATAGCGGAAGCGGACATCATGAGGAGATGCATGGTATCTCTAGTCAGAGTGAGAGTGAAAGTGAAAGTGGAAGTACGGGAACTGGAAGTGACGTTACGGGGAGTCAAGATGGGAGTTCGAGTTATAGGAGTAACAACTCAGGTGCGAGTAGTTTTAGGAATGCGGAGAGTCCTAGGATTGAACCGAGGGGGACTTTTAATGGGAGTGATTTAGAAATTGAGAGGAGAAACAGCGGTAGTCCCGTGCAACTCGTGCAGGGTTCAAGCAACAACAACAGTCAGGCAATGTCAGGAGGTGGGACTCTGAGGGGTAGCGGAGGTGGGAATACCTTGAGAGGGCAGCCAAAGGAGGGTGGGACTATCAGGGGGAAGACGGAGAAGACGGAGGATGGGTCGGATAACTTGGAAATGGTATCGAGCATGAAGAGTAGCGATAGAGCGTTGGGAGTGGTTATGAAGGAGATCATGCATCTTTAAGTGGTAGCATTGTGTTATTGAAGTAACGGATATATTAGTAACTAAATCGGGGTGTGGGGGGGGTGAGTTCGACGATAATGAGATTCGGTTGATATTTTTAGACATGGAGAAGGGGTTAACTTAGAAACCTATCGAAGGCTATTGTAGGTATTTTATTATATGGGAGAGATAACGTGGGGGGA
The DNA here is from genome assembly GCA_012489335.1 of Triparma laevis f. inornata. Taxonomy (NCBI): domain Eukaryota; class Bolidophyceae; order Parmales; family Triparmaceae; genus Triparma; species Triparma laevis. Next base: position 9,340 of record BLQM01000456.1, on the reverse strand, counting down.
GAAGAAGGGGGGGGGGGGAGGTTTACAAAATTTGGATGGAAACATGGTTTTGTTAAGTTTTTTGGTTTTATTTATTATTTGCATTATTATAATTATTTTTGTTCGTCGTCCTTGTCATCTTCCTTCTCATTACGACCTTCCTTCTCCTCCTCTTCCTTCTCCTTCTCTTTGTGTATCCTCTCCAAACATCTCCCCCAAACCCTCTCCACGACCTTCTCCTCAATAAGATTCTCCTTCCTCTTCTTCTTCTTACATCCCCCCCTCCCATCCTCATACCTACCTTCCAAAACCTCCCTAATAACCTCCAAACTCCTAACCCTCTTCCCCAACATAACCCCCTCAACATCCTCTGCACGCGGACAGGTATATATCACACCGTGATCGATGTACCATGACGCTAATATCCTGTAATTCTTTTTTGGATGAGGATTGTAACGCTCTAAAAGCGTTATCGTGAATAAGGTTGTTGTACCGCTAGGACTACTTAACACGTACTGATAACCGGGTTGTTTAATCATTAAAGCTTTCATTTCGTTCCAGTCGTCGATGCCGGAGTCCATTAATGTTTCATTCACGGACTTCTTGAGGCGGAGGAAGGGGGGGACGAGGGGGTTGAAGGGGTGGAGGAAGTAGTGGATAGGGTTTATGCCGGTTAGGGGGGTTAGGGAGAGGT
>BLQM01000455.1:31295-43279 GCA_012489335.1 Triparma laevis f. inornata | reverse complement strand
GGGATGAGGGGGAATGGGGGGACCTCGTCTCCACGGGCGGGGGTTGAGAGGGTTCAGAGGGAAGGGAGGGATTTGGTGGCCGGGTGGGGATGAGCGCCGAAGAAGGCGAGGCTAGAATGTGGCTCAGGGCTGATGTTTAAAACGGTGGAGGAGGGTCGTCAGGCAGTTGAAATCGAATGTAAACTGCTGTATGTTTCTTTAATTGCAAATGGAGCAAAATGGACTAGAAGCTCAGGCGAGCTTCACAGAAGTTCAGGTGGGTTTAGGGGCTTTATGGGTTGAGTTGGGATGGGATCATGGGCGGGGCGAGTGGAAGGTTTGGGGGGTGGGGATTCGGAGCGTGAATAAATATAGGAGCAAGTTTGTGGCGAAAGCTTTCGGTCGAGATGGCGCTGTTGCCGGAAGGTGTTTGTATGGGCTTGGGGGGGGGGGGGGGAGGGAATAACGATGGATTTGTTGTAATTTGAACAGGTGAGTTGTTTGTGTGTTTTGGACGGGAGAGTGGAACTTTAGGGTTAAATTCATTTTATTGATGAACGCAAAGCTCCTGTGCAATGTGAGAGTTGACGACAGCAGAATTGAGACGAAGGAGGTCGGAATGATTCGGGGGTAGGGGGGGGGTGGGGGGGGGGGGTATTGGGTGATTATGCATACGAGTCGGGATTGTGGGGGGAGATAATTATCATTCATTGTTCAGTGACAATCGAAGCAAGTGAACATTTTCAAGTGTGATTTGAATTTGGCTGAGATAGAGCGTAAGGTGTCGCAATGTACCTAAAAACATTAAAAATGAATAAAGAAATCCTACATTCGCAGTTATAAAATTTGAGGACCCGTAAACATCAATGAACGCGCGTTATCAGCGATCGAAAATGACTGCTCCCCCTCTGGATCAAAATCGTATATTATTATTTTTCATTTTAAAGCCTATTCTTGAATATATTCGAAATCTAACGACCCCTAAGCGATTGATTATACGTAAATTAAAAAAATGGATTTAGGAAATAAAAATCAATGTTCCTGGGGTTATTTTGGTCATTTTTGTAAATATTCGTCCATTTAAAGTCACTTAAGGTTCTCAGTATGCCTATTAGAGAACATAATCCCCAGGAAAGCGAAAATATATTTTGAAAACCATGATTCTGACCTATTTTCGAAAAGGTTACTGTTGGAATCGTATACTTAAGGCTTTAAAATTGGTAATGAAGACCAAAATTGAATCTGAAAATGACCATAACACTTTTTTGTTCCAGATATTTGACTTAAAATGATTTTCGATCATACCTTGCGTTCTCGAATTGATCGTAGGCTATACAAATTTCCTAGACGACAACTAGGCTATTTAGTCTTACCGCACTCCTTTCTTGCACACCCCGATCCCAAGTCGTCCCAGTTCATACATCTGTAAATCTGCCCCTAACCTGCCCCTCTCTTTTAACCCAAATTTAAATACCATGTCGCACCGTGCATTACTCGCCCTTGCCCTGCTCATACTCTCCGTCCACGTTGCTTCCAGCCTAGACCCCATAATAGCCCTGAACGTCACTTCCCCTCCCTCCTTCAAAGGTATATGGGCGTGCAAGGTTAAAAGCAAAAAAGGGAAGCCAAACAAAATACAAGTGTGCACGCACGAGTCCAAGCAGAAAACGGCCTCCCCTCTAACGTCGATGGAGAGCGGAAAGAAAGTCACGCGGTTGCAGGTTTTCGATTCCCAAAATACATTACGGTACACCTCTGATCCAATCCCCAAGGCCGACACAACCCCGCCACCAAGCTCTGCTTTTGATTTTGAAGTTTTAGAGTGGGAATCAGGGGAGTTGTTGTGTAACGACTTCAGTCTCCTCCAAACCTCCTCCATGTCCACGCCCGCCCGAACACAGAAACCACACCAGCTCTCTTTCATCATCGAGCAAAATGCACCGCTCATCCCCCCCCCTTGCCTCTCTCTCTCTCTTAATCTCTCAAATAATTTTGCCGGCCTCGCCTCTCTTTCCTTTCAGGACTTGGATTTCAATAAGGCGAAGTCACTCTTACTGCAAACTACGTCGTTGTCCCCGTCGCCTGCTTTAACTACCGCCGCAACCATAACATCTGCAATCCTTGGCGAGCATGTGAGGGAGATCAATGTCTATGACTACGATTTCGCTGGCGCCAGGGAAATTCTGTTGGGCATGTCACCCATCAATTCATCCTACTCCTCGTCCGGGGCTGGGTTGCTCCAAACCACGATTAACCGTCTCAAGCACTTTGAGCGCTGGAACGACCTCCACATGTCGCTGGCCCTGGAGTTGGGTATCATAGGGTTAGAGGGTTTGGTGCTGGCCCACACGGAGAAGGTGGGGAGGTGCGACGAGTTCGTGACGAAGAAGTGGCTGTTGGAGCAGGAGCGGTATTTCTGTTTGAGGCAGTGTTTGCTTATTGGTATGCCGACGACACTGGGGGGGTTGGAGGAGGCGGAGAAGAGGCGGAGGTAGGACGTAGGACGAGCAAAGCGAGGCCACCGAGCGAAGTGAGGATATGAATGTGTAGGCAGACTGAAAAAACAGATGAGATGGCGGCGATGAGTTTCAAATAAACATTCTCGCTACGCTTGAACGCATTCTCCGCTACGCACGCAACTCCAACTTTCTAACCCCAACCACCCTCGCAGCGAATTAATGACTCGCATGGATTTGTGGATTACTCAGAACCGGAACGGCAAAATGCGGACCTCAGAGCCTCACATCGACATTGGAATTCGGCACGCGTTCCTGGTGGTGTACCAGGGCTTGGGGTTAGCTTCTGACGCAGCTTTCTACGATAAGATGAACGAGCTGCACCGTAGTTTTACGTTCGAGGGTTTGTTGGACTATAGTATAATACCCACTGCTGCGTCGCACGGTTCGAACGAAAAGGAAACCGAGGAGAAGACTGTGCGTCGGATCGGGTTGGTCAGCAACAACCTGCGGTTCCATTCTGTGGGGCGGCTGGTGAGGGGCGTTTTCTCCGAGCTCAGTCGCGAAACAATACATTTTACCATCATAAGCGACGAAAGGAGTTTGGACGACGCGGAACTGCAGGCAAGAGCGGACCAGGTGTTATTCCTCCAAGCGGACATTGGGAATTGTCAGAAGGAGATTGCAGCGCTGGGGTTAGGTGAGTAGGTAGAGGTTGGCTAGGTTGAGGTTTCGGGAATTATAGCCAAATTCATCTAACTCTCTCGTCGCTTCGCCGCCGCCGCTCTGTTGCTCTGTCGCAGACACCCTGATCTTCGCCGACCTTGGGATGGACGCCAAAACTACCTACCTCGCTTACTCCCGCCTCGCCAAAACACAAGTCTCGTTCTGGGGCCACCCGGTGTCCTTCAACCTCGCGTCCATGGACTACTCCATCTCCGGCGAAAACTTCGGGTCCTTCCAAGAGTTTTACGGCGAGCAGTTAATTACTTTTGGGGGTATAACGACAAAGTTTGGCATGGATGTAAGGGTTGGGGGGAGTAGTGGGGGTGAGAGCGAGAGCGAGAGGGTGGAAACGCTAAAAAGGTTGGGGTTGGTGGGCGTGACGGAGGAGACCAGAATTTACCTTTGTTTTCAGGTGAGAGGAGAACGCATATCCATATCCATATACATATACATCTACTCGCACTCTCTAACACTAACACTCTCGCGCAGAGCATAATGAAACTACACCCCTCGTTCGACTCCGCAATACGCGAAATTTCCAACCTCGACCCTTCCGGAATCATCGTTCTGATGAGCGATACGAAGAAACCCGGGTGGCAGAAGAAGATAAGGCAAAGACTGGCCGACGTTCCGAACGTCCAGTTTCTTGACGCGATGAAGTACGACTCGTACATGAGTCTAATTGAATGCTCGCACGTCACCCTTGACCCGTACCCCTTCGGGGGCGGCGTCACGATATTTGAATCCTTGAGCAGTGGCATCCCTGTCGTCAGTGATGCGTCGAAACTTAAAGTGTTCAACTTCGCGACGGCCTGGAACGCAGCGATCGGAGAAGACGAGAATATTAAGGACGAGAATATTAATATTAGGGGTTTGTCTTACGCAGAGCAAGCTTTTGGGTTAGCGCAAGTGGTCGCAGCAGACAGGGGAAGGATTTTGGCGGGCATCAAATTCAAAACCAAGAATTTTTTAATCAATAGAAACTCAGAGGTCGAAGAGTGGGAGACCTTCTTGACCAATATATAGAATCTATCATAGCTAAAAAGCGATCAAAATAGCGATCCAATTTGTTGTAAAAAACATCATCATTGTACACTTTATAAATTGTTAATTTTGAAGCCCATGCAAAGCCTGGTAGGGTAAGCCAAATTAATTAATTAATTAACATCCATGCAAAGCCGCCATGACCTCAATAAAATCCCTCGCCTTATCCAAAACATCATCGTTCTCAGCAGGCGCCATATCGTGCCCCCATAGCATGACATCCTTAAAGCTGCTGTCGACAATAATATCGCTAGAATCAGCATGGTCGTCGTCGGTTGACTCAGTGCTGGGCTTCAGAATGAGGCCGAGGAGGGGGGAGGGGAGGGGGTGGGAGTAGCCGACGAGGGAGCGGCCGCGGAACTGGGCGGTGTGGCGGGGCTTGGAGCCTTTTTGGGACTTCTTGGAGATGGAGGGCTTGAAGTAGGCGGAGACGGCGCAGCGCTTGTCGGAGTCCGTCTTGATGTGGCTGCGAAGGAGGGAAGGCGAGGAGGGAAGGGAGGAGGGCAAGGAGGGAGGGAGGTTAGCGAGGGATGTAAAGATGACAAGAAGCGGTAATTAGACACTGCGACACGACAACAGCATCGTATAACTTTAGAAATTGCGAGATGGGCTCCGCAGCACTGGCGTATCCGTCAATCCCTCACAGCAGCAAGACAAACGAAGGTTCCCTCCCTCCATAACGAAATACGCCGCCGACGAGATTTTGACTACCTCCACGGTAGGTTACGAAGAAATTGACATACCAGGGGAGCGAGTGAAGCTTCGCTGGTGTCGTGCCAGCCTTCTCGGTGTATCCGGCTATTCGAGTCATAGTGATTCGAGCCGATGAGAAAGTGGATTTCCTGCTGGATAAAATTGATCGGTTCATCCAAATCAAAACCCAATTGCATCGCTGCGGTTGTTTTAACACTTTAGCCGTACTCTCAAGCCCATAAGATCTCCTCAAACACAAAAATAAATCGCAACAGTCCCGAAAATAACCAACATTAATCGATTTTCGTCTTCAATCCCACCGACGTCGAATTCCGATCCTACCGACCCTACTAAAAACCGAACCCACCGACAACCAATGCCCCGACTCAACATTATACCCGCAGCTTGCACCGTCGCGCTCTACAACATGGCCACCAACGCCAAGAACGACATTCGCTCACGAATGGAAGAGGGGGACGACGAAAAGCATCTGTACGAACTTCTTCAGGCTCTCAAACGTTCTTCTCGTAACCCCGGCGCCAGCAGAAACCCGGAAGAAGAATTCGCCGAAGAAGTTCTCTTCGCAAACGAAACCAACAACGTTCTCAAGAGGTGAGAATTATTAATTGCGAAGAGGCGTCGACGCAGCAGAGGACTTTGTCGCCACGCTCGAAAACGCTGGTGTTTGTTTCCTGGGCCGTAGAGCGCAGAGCGTTTTGCGTCGCTTTGCCTTCCGCTCGCTCGCTCAGCACGCATCATCATTAATTCTAACACTACGTTACACGGCTCGCTTCGCTCGCCACAGGATCAAAACCAAAATCATCAAGGACATCCTAAAGCAACTCCGAACAGAAAGAAAAAAATCGCCGCACACGCTCTCCCTCCCTGGCCTCCCTCTCCCTTCCTCCAGCCCCAACTCCGTCCTCGAAGTTGCCTACATCCTTTCTAAGCTCTTCGGAGACGACTCTCTCGCTTCTAGCGCACTCCCATCGGAGGCGACTCTTCACCGGCCCTCGGCACTCCTGCAGCTGAGGTGGGAGTGAAGCGTTTTCCTTTCATTTTATCACCGCCACTAATCCAGCTCGCTCGCTCGCCCTCCCTCCCCTCCCAGCCTCTCAACGATTACTCCCAAAACCCTCGACCTCATCAAGTCCACCCCGCGACGGCCCTTTACATTTGGGTGATTTGGATGTGCCGCGGATTGGAGTAGAAGACGGACCCAAACCCGTTTTACGAAATTGGCGATTATTTTGCTGTCCCTCGGGCTCTTTTTTTGAGGCCACTTGGGCTGAAAATGTTCACGAACACCTACTTCTTCCAGTTCTCGCAGCTTCAAGTGCGAGCAATAAACGATTTCTATACTTCTTCTCGTGACCCGTTCCAGAAATCTATTCTCCCACGATTCTCACTCTCACTCTCACTACAAAACGTATCCGTAGTCTCAAAATCTGCATCTGTTGGGGGCCAGCGTAGCCACCTATTAACCTCCCTTAAATTGAAACCAATCAAAATGCGATTCATCTCCACAATAAACGCCAATAATGATCGGCTCAATTGTGAAAGTCTCAAAATAGGATAAGCGGCGACTCCTTTGAGCTCTCATCCACAACACCGGTTCCTCACCGAGGCTCAACTTCCAAAAGACTACGCACCAAGCCGACGACCTCACGCTAAATCCGACGCGATTTCGTTGGAGATAAGAGCGCCAAGGTTTGGGTAGCGTCCATTCTCGAAGGTGAGAAACTGTGAGGAGTGAAGCGACGAGTTGAGAATGTGTTAATTTCGTTCGTTTTTTGCGCTAGTAGCCCCACTCTAGATATCGACGCCACCATCACTGCCCACGCAATTCTAACTCGTTAACACCAATCTTCATGCGACTCGCTACGCTCGTCGCAGCCCTCGCTTCGGCCGCCCTGCCCTCCGACTTGAATGCCTCGCTCCCGCACGTCGAATCCATCGCGGGAGATTCTTGCGCTGGGTCTACTAGGATGAGACTCGAATGTCTCGCTCAAATCACTAAGAAGTCAGACGATGTAGCCAACGTCCTCGGAAACCGCCTGATGGAGATCACCCCCCCCCCGGAGGGCGGACAGCAAAGAGACGTTCGCCAGGAGATCGAGGCTTTCCTACCCGATTACACCCAGCTCTTCAGCTCCCTCTTGCTGAAAGCCCCGACGGTCAACGACAGCCCTCCCTCGAGCCTGGCTAGCGTCGACATTTCGACTCGAGGCGAGAAGCTGCGAGGAGCGAAGCGACGAGTTACGAACTCAATATTTACGCTCGTAATTCGGCTGCGCTGGTAGCATAAGACTAAACGCACACGTCTCTCTCGTCGCTACGCAATCCTGACTCACCAACGCCAAACTTCATGTGACTCGCTACGCTCGTCGCAGTGAGGCGAGCAATGCACGCCGCGGGCGTTGGGCTTGGCGACGACGCACATGCGAAGCGTTCCCCGATGGAGGTGATTGAGGCGCAAATGCAACGGCAATTCGTAACCCTCTCCGACATCCCAAAGTCATTTCTCTACCTCGTCTACGCCATCCTCTTCGTGGCCTCCGTCGCGTTGGTACACTTTATCGGATCAGAGGTGAGAAGGCGCGAGGAGCGAAGCGACGAGCTGCGAATCTTGACATTTGCGCTGGTAATTCCGCTCCGCTAAAAGCCTTAGACTCTTAACGCATTAGTCGAAATCGTCGCGAAGTAATTCTAACCCATGAACGGCAATCTTCATGCGATTCGCTTCGCTCGTCGCAGGCGCTCATACGCCACATTTACACGTTCGTCGGTCTGTCGGCGCCGGTCCAGTTCTACCAACCATTTACGCTCAACGTAATGCTCGCCGCCTGGTTCCTCAAAAACCCACCAACGGTTTGCGATACGAAACATATGCGCCGAATAGTCCACTGCCGGGAGTCGGATCAGTTCAGCCACGCGTTTCATATGTATCTCGTGAACGTTCTCCGCAAATACGTCATCTTGAGACCCTCCGTTTTGATCGATAGCATCGACACTCTGTAAGCGAAGATGATGGAGACGGTCACGATGTGGTGGAGTCGGCTGGCGTTGCGCGACTTCGCCGAGAGCCTGAAGAAGAAAATAATCTCGTCCCCAATGATGCTTAGGATCATGGACACCTACGTGACCGAGAACAACGTCTGAGAGGATCTCGAAGAGGAAGAGGGGGGAGGCAACAACTTTTGGGGGAGCTTGGGAGGAACGAGAAAGAAGAGGCCGAAGTGGAAGACGAAGAGAGGGAGGAAACGAGAGGGGAGGTTTCCGGGAACGAAAGAAGAAGCCGAGGCCTTCCTCAACCTCAACATCATCGACAGCGACGAGGACAACGCGGAAGGGGATTTAATCGGAGAAAAGTTAAGTAGCGCGCTCCTCGGCGACACCGCTAGCGTGGGCAGTCTGCTCGGCTGGAACGATACGCCAGCGGGGTTGATCACCGACGTTGATCGTAAACGCGAAGGCGACACCAAGCCGTCCAGGTAGAAGGCCAAGACGCGCCCGTTGAACGTCAAAAAATCCGACGAGGCCGAGGAGACCGACGATGAAGACGACCCCGAAGAGGTCAAGCCAAAACCAAAGCAGCCTAAAACGAAAACGAAGGGTAGGAAGGCCACGTAAAAGACGGTCGAAGAGGATTTGTTCAAACGAGGATACCGCATCGTCCGCCAGAAGAAACACGTGGTCTGGTGTAGAATGTGGTCGGGCCAGAAGCAGACGGTCGTGATGGCGAAGACGCCGAGTGACCATATGGCGTACCGTAACGCGAGGACTACGATCGAGAAGAACGACAAGTGAAGTGTGTGGGGGAGGTGAAGGTGAAGTGGCGGGGGGGGATTATTATTATTGCACGAAGAAAAAAATGACATGATAGGTGAACTACGACAACGACAGCGACTTTGCATTGAAAACTAATCATTTTACATTTAACCACTTCTTAATAATATCAAGCTCCTTCGCCCTCATCTCCTTCACGCCGGCGCTGTCAAGATCGTCGGTGAACCTCAGATCCTGGTGGTGAGCTCCTCCCTTGGCAAACAGCTGATACAGTTCGTTCGCCTCGTTCTCCACCACGGACTGGGTCCCGACGTGCCACGGGTCCTTTTCGTTCTCCGCCAAAATCGTGTTCGTCAAGTACTTCGAGTAGTCCTTCGACGTGCCAAACGAAAGCGGCATCCATTCTAGCCTCGTCGTCACGTTGAACATGTCCAAGCAGCGATCGACCACTCGTTGAGTTTCCTCCCCATCGTCCGGCGGATAGAAACCAAACCCGTCCGATGTTATCGGCTCCAGCACCAGCTCCGTGCAGGCTTGGTAATTCCACGACGTGACCCCCAGTAAGTCTGAGCTCCCCACCAATCCTCCCCCGCCCGCTACGAGCTCGGCGTCAAGATCCCAGCACTCCAAATCGCCCGTGTAGTTCACGTAGAGATCGACAAGGTTCCGAAGTTTCACGATCGGCTCGTCCCCCTCGGTCATGATCAGCCCGCAGCCAATCTCTACCGGATTCGCCGGGAGCGGGGCAATGAAGTTCAACTCGTACGGATAATCAATCATCGCGAGCGACGAGACCGCGCCCTTCACGTAAAACATGAACGCCTCAACAGTCGCCGATTCGCTGTTGCATGTCTTCAAATTGTTCTTCAAATCATCGACACTGTACTCTGCTTTCAACAACGAGCCCAGCTCGACCCCGCAGTTTTCTTGCGAGATCTCATACGTGTGTAGAAACGCATCGTAGAAGTCACCCTGTATACCCGTCCCAGGATAAAAGTCAATGGGAGCTCCACTCGCAAGCGCACCGACGGTCAAGTGCGGGTACTTCCACCTATGCCACGCCGCGAGCATACCTCCGTAAGATCCTCCGAAGACCACAACGTCGCACAGCCCCGAATCATTCTCGATCCTGCGACGAGCGTAGGGAATCGCATGAAGATTGGTGTTAACAAGTTAGTATTGCGGAGCTACCAGCGCAGCCGAATGAAGAACGAAATTAACGCATTCCCAGCTCGTCGCTTCGCTCCTCGCAGTTCTCACCTGCTTTCGCACCCGATCAAATCAGGGAGAGCTGAAATGAACAGCGAATAGTCCGCCAGGGCCTGAGACGAGCGAAGTCTCGCCGTGTTAGAAACGAGTAGCGAAGAAAACGACACGACGCTCCGCCTCATAATGAACGGAATCGACGCATTCCCAGCTCGTCGCTTCGCTCCTCGTAGTGCCTCACCTGCTCTATCGTCAGATACCGCAGCCCCTCGTTTGAAAATGACTCCACCTCGCCAAACGGAAGCGACTCGCCGTAGTACCTGTGTTCGATGAACATCACCGTGGCCTCCAACTCTTGAGCTAACTCGAACAAGAATCCGGAAGCGTTGTAGAAAGACTCGATTTGACCTTCATTACCCAGGTAGAGTAGAACCGGGCTAGCCTTATCATTGGCGAAACTATCATAACCCATATACCTTAGCTCAAACGATCCCACTGCGCCAAATTGCATGTTATCCACTGGAACTTCGAAGCTTCCGGGCCCTACATTTGGAGGGTACAGCGTCCAGGCATCAGGCTGCCCACCAAATGTAACCCCTGCCAATAACAAGCACGAGATCACCCTTAACATCGCTTCACCATAGCTTCTCTTGTCCTGGCGAATTTACAAAATGTTACCTCTCGATTTTGCCTGCTACATAGCCGGGGAACCCCAAATAGAACAATAATTGTACACCCCTTAAAACTATACATCCAATTAAGAAAACCAAGAACTTATCGTCGTCCTCCCTCAAGTACATTTTCAATACACGACGACCGCCAAGGCATCACGCTTCCTCTTGCCTGCAAACCCCCCCCTCCCCCTCTACACGCATGCGTATCCTCATCCTCCTAACCCTCCTCCTCCAATCACTCTCAATCCCCGAAAAACTTGCCCTCTCAAACGCCATAGATCTCGACTCAACCGTCCGTTCTTCATTCCTAGATCTTCGAAATGAAGACGACGCCATCAACATCGTCTCCAACGTAACCCAAGTAGTCAAAACATACAGCTCCTTAAGACGCTACCAACGTGCATTAGGTCACCTCTCCGTAGTAAAACAAGCCCTACCCCCACCGTACTACGCCTACAAGATAGCTGGATTGGAGAGTAAAGTTTTGAGCTGTTTTTCGGATTATAATGAGGCGGTTTTCGTGTTGCATAATGCGAGGGATAATCTGTTGAAGTATTTGGGGAAGTTGGGGAGGGAGGAGTTGGGGGAGTATTTTGATGTCTGGGAAGGTGAGAAAGTAAAAGTAGGCGAAATGCAATCGACGTGCAATGCAATGCATCATCTTTCATGCTAACATGCTCGAGACTACGCTCGGTCGCTCCCCTGCCTAGGAATCTACGGCTTCACATCCCAACTCATAACATGGTACGCAAACACCGGTGGTCTCGAGAGCGTCGACCGCCTATCCCACTGGATGGTCGAGAATGGTCCTTACCGTACGAAGTTTCAGTTGCCGATACAGTACATACCTGAGCTGCCGATGAATCCGTGGCCGAGAGATGCTCCGTTTGACGAGGTTCAGGGGATTGTGGAAAGGGGGCTTGGAATATTTAGGGAGGAATGGAAGACTGAGACCGTGCAAGAGGTGAGCACTATATCACAAACCCGTACAATCAATTCATTTCAATTCAATTCAATACACAGTCTCTAACTCGTCGCTTCGCTCATCGTCGCCTCGGCAGGAACTATCGTATTCACACGACCCTGACTGCCTCTTGGGAATCATCCCCGACATAGATCTCTCACTGCAATACTTCAAAACCATCGACGTAATAACAGACGAAAACAAAATCCATTGCAATATTCCCCCCCCTCAAATAATCATCGAAGTAGACGCAGACGGCAACGAAGTAGAAACAACCTTAGAGCCTCCAGAAATCAGTCCGATCTGCAGAATCTTAAACGAGATAAACGACCTGCACAGAGTTAAAAAAATGACGTACAACACGATTTCCTCTTACGGGAAAACCCTCGGGCACTTCGGCGAGTCCAACGCGTACCTGAACATCATCGCAAACTTGGACCCCTCCAAAAAACC
>BLQM01000454.1:4296-26947 GCA_012489335.1 Triparma laevis f. inornata | reverse complement strand
CCACCCCCGCCTCCTCCTTCAACGCGAAAAACTCCTCCCTCGTCGGCACGGGCGCCAAAGAACTCGCCAAAATCTGCTACTCCAAATCTGAAGAAGGCCGCTTTCCCCTAACCCTCGGCGGCGACCACTCCATCTCCCTCGGATCCCTCGCGGGAGTGTTGAGGAGCAGGCCGAATACGGGAGTTATCTGGGTAGATGCTCATGCAGATTTGAACACGCCGTGGATTTCGGAGAGTGGGAATATGCATGGCATGCCTGTGGGGTTGTTGATGGAGGGGATGGTTCCGGAGGGGAAGAGCGTCGGAGAGATCGAGGGTTTGAATTGGTTGAGTGAGGTGAGGAGGAGAGTGATGGTTTGGTTTATATATTTATGAGTGTAAATTCTAACGAGCGTGTAACTCGCATCTTTTTTCAGGACTGGAAAGGCGAGGACGGCTGGCCCGCCTACACAAACGGCGAAAAACCTCCGACCCTCCAACCCTCCTCCATCGTCTACGTCGGCCTCCGAGACGTCGACAAGGAAGAGCGCGAAGGTGAGACACAGCGAGGAGCGAAGCGACGAGCTGGGAATAAGACAATTGCGCTCCAAATTCAGATGCGCTATTAGCTTCAGTGTAAACACCGACGCTCCTATCGTCGCTACGCAATTCTGACGAGTTACTGCGAGGAGCAAAGTGACGAGTAAATTATAGAACGCATTGTCTACGAACTCGTCGCTCCGAGCCGGTAATACTAGTGCTCGTACTTCGGCTGCGTTGGTAGCGTTGGTCTAAACGCACAAGCTTCTTTCTTCGCTACGCAATTCTAACTCGTCGTCGCTTCGCTCCTCTGCTCCTCGCTACGCTCGTCGCAGCCATCAAATCCCTCAACATCAAGTACTACAGCATGTACGACATAGACAGGTTGGGAATCGGAACGGTTATGGAGAAGAGCGTCGAGCATTTGTTGAAGGACGACCCCGACCGCCCGCTGCACTTGAGCTACGACATCGACGCTGTTGATCCCGGGCAGGCGCCGGCGACGGGGACGACCGTAAGGGGAGGTTTGACCTACAGGGAGGCTCATTTCGTAGCGGAGCGCATCGCCAACAGCGGGAATTTGGCGAGCGCAGACTTGGTAGAGTTGAACCCGACCTTGAGCGATGAGACCGGGGCAGAAGAGACGGTCGATCTGGGTTTGCAGATCCTTACGAGTATGATGGGAAAGAGTATCATCTAGATAGGAATTGATAGATAGAAAACCGGACGACGACGGAGATTAATTGATAAGAATGAAATCAATTTTTGAGTACTAAGCGTGATCTTTATTGTTCGTTTTGGGTTGCGCCTTGTTGCGAGAAACTGTTGACCACCCAGAGAGATAATTGAGGATGGCTTTGGTTGTATCTTCTTTGCCGCCGCCATAGTCAACGTTGATGTTGGAGGGGACTAGCTTGGCACATTTGTAGAAGACGTAGTGACCAAGAAATCCATGATTAGGTGATTCCATCCAATTAGACGAAGACGGGATCGTCATCGATTTTAGTTCTTTGCAAGCTCCAAAGGCATTGGAATGTAGTTGTCGAAGGTTTGTGTGGAGGAGGTCGACATTGTCTAGACTGCGGCAATCCCAGAAGGCTTCCTTGCCAATTATCCTTAACGTTGTCGGGAAAGACACGGTAGTCAAACTATAGCAGCACTGGAAGGCACTTTCGCAAATGTGGGTAACACGCTCGGGGATGTCTACGACGACGATATTGAGGGCATAGAGGCAGGCACGTTTTCCCACAGCAGTTACGTTCAGAAGGAAGACACAGTGGAAACCACCGTCGAAATCGTCAAACTCTCGATCAGTGGGATCTCGAGAATTGACTCCTCCTCATCCTTCCCCTCGTCTCCCTCTCCCCTCTTCTCACTCTTTTCTCGGCTCATGAAGTGATCGGTCGTCGTGAGGACAGTGGAAACAGTCGTCGAAATCGTGGAACTCTCCACCAATGGCACCTTGAGAAACCTCTCCCCATCCTCATCCTCCTCGTCTTCCGCTCTCCTCTTCCCATTTTATGGCTCTTGTAGTACTCCTTAGACTCGGTGGCTACAGACTTGGACATTGTGGTACGTAGGTTTCGAGAAATTGACTGCTAAACTTTCTCAGATTTTCTTCCCTCAAATCCAGGTCGTCAATTTTACCGTTCCACACGCAACGCCAAGGTCTATTACTCTTTCTACGTGCTCTCATATCATATTAATTTGCTTCCAACCCCCTCAACATACACCAAAAGCCCCCAAAATTGAAATCTAGCCAATCACTGTCCAAACTCGCGGCCGCGACCAAATCCACTCCATACTTGTTCGTTGGGAACGACAGGTGCTGATTATCACGGAGTAGAAGGACTTGGTGAAGCACAGAGCGTTGGCGAAGATGTGCAGTCTGGAGTTCTTTGACGATCCGTCGCTTTTGGTGGTTGCATGGAGGAGGATTTTGGAGCTTTTGGTTTTGGCGATGCTACCCGTGGCGGAGAAGAAAGTACAAGGAAAGAAGAAGCAGCAGCAGACGAAGAAGAAAGATCCGAGGAAGCTCGAGATTTTTGACGCGTTTGCGGCTTTGGGGTTGGCGTGTCTGTGGGTTAGGGATTTTGATGATGCGATTAGTTAAGAGATTTGTTGAAGAGGATGGAGAGGGCATTGGGAGAGGAGAATGTTGTAACTTTGGATACGTTAAACGATCTTGGTGATGAGCTGAATAATAATAAAGAATATGAGGAGGCGATCAAAATTCACGAGAGGTGTTTGGCGGGGAGGATGAAGGTGTTGGGGGAAGATCACAAGGCGACGTTTGATACGTTGGGTAATAGTTGATTATGATTTGAAGAATTACGAGAAGGCGTTGGAGTATAACGAGAGAGCTTTGGAGGGGAAGGAGACGACGCTTGGGAAGAACCACCCGAGTATGCTCACCACCGTGATGAATATCGCGTGTCTTTATAACGATGAATTGAAGGACTACGGGAAAGCCGAGGAGCTTTACCAGAGAGCGCTCAAGGGCGCAGCTTGGGAAAGACCACGGAGATACAATGAGATTTGCCGAAAACTATTGAAACTGCCTTAAAGCGAGCGGAAACAGAGCAGGGCTGGCGAAGCTCAGAAATGCGCACCATAACGTAGATACTTACAATACATAGTAATTCCAACTTTTTCAGAGTTAAATCAAGAACAAAGTTTGTCTATTTTAAAACACCCAATAAATCTCTATCTATCTCTGGTTACTCTTCCACTCCTCCGCGAACCAAACCTCTGCCTCATCCGGCTCCAACTGTCCCTTCCCCAAAACATCATCCGCGATCTTTTCCGCCATCATAATAACCGGACTATTCAAATTCCCACTTGTCATGTTCGGCATCAAACTAGCATCAACAATCCTAATCCCTTCCACGCCTTTTAACTTCCCAGTTGAATCCGTAACCGTACCCATAGCGCAGGTACCGCAAGGGTGATATGCCGAATGAGAGTTACTCTTAATCCATTCATCAACTTGTTTATCATCATTAACATCAACATCTTTATGTCCAAGTTTATCACCTCTATACTCATCGAAAGCGGGTTGGTGGAGGATTTCGTCAGTTAATCTAAACGCTTTACGTAAGTCAACGATATCTTCTTCCGTGCTCAAATAGTTAGGATCGATATCAGGTGCATCAGCTGTACTCCCCGAATTCAACGTAACAGCACCTCTACTCGTCGGCCTCAAAGTCCCGCAATGCGCTTGATAAGCGTGGTACGGTAAAAAATCGCTTTGACCCACCACAGCGCCCGGCACGAAGTGATACTGTATATCAGGCCATTTAACGCCTTTATCGGAACGGATGAAACCGCCGGTTTCGAATTGATTTGATCCGGCGAGACCTGCGCCGGAGTTTAGGATCCATTCTAAACCGACCATTACTCTGTACCAGGGGTAGGGGAGCCAGTTTCCGACGGGGAAGAGGGTAACGGGTTTTTGGGAGTGGAATTGGACGTAGAATTCTAGGTGATCTTGAAGGTTTTTACCCATTTCAGGAGAATCGTGGACTGTAATCACACGTTAGCGAACGACAAAGCCCGAGGCAAGGAGCGAAGTGATGAGTTAGAATGAATATTCATGCGTTATCAGCTCGTCGCTTCGCTCCTTGCACGTACCTAAAGGAATATTAAATTTCTCAAGTTCCTCCTTCGGTCCAACACCACTACACATCAAAACATGCGGACTCCCAATACTCCCCAAACAGCTAATAATCTCCTTCTCCGGCGTAATCGTCTGCAACAAGCGTAGCGAGTCGCAAATGAAGTTCGCGTTAATGAGTTAGAATTGGGTGGTGGCGTCGATATCAAGACTGAAGCTACTGGCGCAGACAAATTACGACCGTAATTTACGCGGATGAATCGGCTTCTTACCTTCTCCTCCCCCGTCCTCTCATCCACTACCGTAACGCTTTTCGCAACTTTACCGTCGAAGTTTATCTTAACAACTCTATGTTTATCCAAAACTTCCAAACCTTCCTCCGGTTTCCCTTTAGTGCGCGTAGCGAGGAGCGGCGAGCGAAGCGGAGCGAGCCGAATTAGAAATTAGTAGCGAAGAAAGCGGCGGGACTAGCTACGACCAGCTACTGCCAGTATTATCAGCTCGTCGCTTCGCTCCTCGCCGGACTTCGTCCTCCCTCACCACTCTCATCCAAATGCGGCGTAACATAACACAACTCCGTGCTACACCTCTCCCCTCTCTCCGTAACCGTTTGATCCATCGGTCCAAACCCTTCTTGAGATCTTCCATTAGAATCAGGAGTATATTTATATCCCGCTTGTATACCTGCACGGACTAGAACGTCGAATAGAGGTGATCTATTCAAAACTTCAGGTTTACCTGGATATGATTTCGTAGAAAATGTTGAACCGTTCGTTACGGTTAAGGGACCGGTATAACCTTTATAATTTTTAATACTCGAGATATCACTTCCACCATCTTCATAATCCGGGAAAGGTTTAATCGGAGTTTTATCATTCTGAGCTTTCTTGAAGTAGGGGAGACAGGATTTATAACTCCAATCTATTTTGTCATCGCTTTGAGTTATCGAGGGTACCCATTTATCGAAGTCGCCGGCGTTACCACGGACGTAGACCATGGCGTTTAAATTGGAGGAACCGCCTATTACTTTTCCGCGGGGTTGGTCGATCTGACGACCGTTCATGTTTTTTTGTTTGGTGGTCATGTAGTGGTAGTTGTAGGTTGAGGAAGGAGCAAGATTGTAAGTAAGGGCGGAGGGCATGGAGAATTTCCAGAAGTGGAGGGGGTTGGTCTGGGGGCAGGAGGATGGAGGTTGGGACGAGTGGAGTAGGGAAGCGACGACAAGTTAGATTTTTTTAGTAACGAAAACAGCGTGAGCGTCGACACTGAAACTAGTAACGTAGGGGATTTAGGGTTTGGGTATTGGGGTATCGACCTCAAATATCACATTCCAAAGCGCGGAGCGGAGCGATTACAATGAGGAGCGAAGCGACGAAACCTCTACCTTCACATCATTTACGAGAAGTCAACGATAAACAGAAGGTTCAAGAATAAACCAATCAAAACGAATTCTTGCAAATTTTGGATTAGGGTTCTGAGATGGAACATGAGCGAATCATCGAGCAAGTCATTTTCACTTTCCCTTCTAGAAAAACAATTTACACTTTCGTTTACGATATCAGGACTTTTACATCCTCGGTGTTGTTGTTGTCACAACACACCACATCAACAATATTAACGTACCTTAACCCCTTTCAAACCATCTACACCTGTATTACCCCATCCTCCTGCATCGACTACCGTGACGGTTTCGCCTGCCTCGAGTAATCTATGGGTTAAGACGCTGCCGGCGGAACCGGATCCGAGGACTAAGTAGGAAGGATTGGTGGTGGATAAGAGGGGGAGGGAACGGCGTAACATTGTGGTTATGGGAGGGTGATGATTGAGAAGTCCGAAATGAAAAAAAATCTGGAAATCGGAAGAAGATTTGGAGGAGATAGATTCACGATAGTTTGATTACTTTTAGATCCAGAACTGCACGCAGCTATTAGTGAAATTTGCTAACGTCAACCAGCGCTGTTTCTCGCGTTAACGTGAAATCTAAAAACTCAACCTCCCCACCCACGTCCTACCGCGTCCAGTTACGCTCCCTCCCATCCCCTCTCCCTTCATCATGTGCGGAATATCCGTCCTAATCTCCTCCACACCCCTCTCTTCCTCCCTCCTTTCCCTCTCTCTAACCTCAATCCTCCCCCGGGGTCCCTCCCACAATTCCACCACCCAAATCCCTCACCCTTCCAACCACATCGTTTTACAATCAACAATCCTAAGTATTCGAAACCCTTTAACCCCTCAACCAGTCAATGGCTTATTATTTAACGGTGAAATTTATAGCTTTAATAATTCACCTATTATTGGTAACGATACAAACTTTCTCTCAGATCATATCAATCGTTTAAATCCAATACAATCATTAAAAGAAATCCTACCAATATTAGTAGGAGAATATGCTCTAACCCTCTTAACCTCCTCCTCCCTTCTATTCCTAAAAGACCCGATAGGTCGCCGATCTTTATTATACAATAGATCAGATGGTGCACTAAGAGTATCAAGCGTAGCTTATGGAGAAGGAGAATGGGTTGAAGTTAAACCTGGAGTTATTTATGAATATTTTCTCGATACTGGTACGATTAGAGAATATAACATGCTCTCCGATCCTGCGGGAGACGAGTGTATACATGAAGACCATTACGGAACATTCAAGAAAAAATTAAATTCGTCAGTCTCTCTCCTCCTCCCACCTCCAAATACATCAGCAATCTCAATATTCTTCTCAGGAGGTATAGATTGTACAATATTAACTTATTTATTAGCAAAACAATATAAAGGAATAATAGAATTATGGAATATTAAATTCCAAGATATAACACCAGATAGAGAAGCTAGTTTGAGAGGATATTTAGAGTTGAAGTCAATTTTAGTGCACGATGATGTTGATTTAAGGTTTTTAGAAATAGATTGTGATGAAATTGATATTAAAAAGGTTGAAGGAAGTGTGCGGGGAATTATAAAACCTAAAAAAACTATAATGGATTTTAATTTAGGTACGTGCTTTTATATTTTAGCGAATTATAAAGGGTATAGAATGAGGTGAGCTGAGTGGTGAAACTGGAGAGGAGTGTGGATAAGCAATGAGATGGAATTAAGGTTATTCCGTGAAAGTTATGAGGCGTGGAGTGGATGTAGCAACAGTCTTAAAGTCTGTGTCGTTTTCTTCGCTACGAGTTTCTAACCCAGCTCGCTTCGCTCGCCGCAGTGTGGAGGAATGTGAAATTGAGTTGAGGGATTATGATGGAGAGTTTTTAAGGAGAGATGTTAAGACTGAAGGGAGTATACAACCGGAACATGAAGTAAGGGAGAATTGTAAAGGATGTAAACGTAAAATTAAGTTAATGGATGAAGGGTGTGTTTTTGGATGTTGTAGAGTATGTTGCAGTGGAATTACTAAAAAAATTAGTTCGTTTATTGGAGGAAAAGTTAGATGTTGTGATGTTCATAATGATAGGATTATTAAGAAATCAACGAAGTCGGTTAAAAAACCTATTAAAAAAGAGTATGTCAAAAGAATATGTATCTACAAATCCCTCTCCCAAATAATCTACACAGGTCACGGTGCAGACGAACTATTAGCAGGATACGGACGTCACCGAACTGCGTATTTAAAAGGAGGTTATAAAGAAGTTACTAAAGTTTTAAAAAATGAAGTTGGAAGATTGTGGGAGAGGAATTTAGGGAGGGATGATAGATGTATTAGTTCTGGAGGGAAGGAGGCTCGTTTTATATTTTTGGAGGATGGGTTTGTGGAGTTTATACAGAGTTTGGATGTTACTTTTATCGCTGATTTTGAGTTAGGTCAAGGAGTTGGCGATAAAAGAATTTTAAGGAGATACGCGGAAGAATTGGGATTGAAAGAATGCGGGAATTTAGTTAAGAGGGCGATGCAGTTTGGGAGTAGAATTGGGAAGGTTGTTGGGGGGGAGAAGGGGGATGAGGAATTCGAGAAATCCGAGAAATTTAAACCACCGACGACGGACCCGACGAAGTACGATAAAGATTATCGATTTGATATAACATTGCCCGACTGGTTACCTTACCTTCAAACTCACGGTTACTGCGTAATATCCTCTGCCGTCTCTTCCCAGAATACGAATTTAGGTGAGAATCTGTCTCGTTGCTCCCTCCTCGCTTATAATGCCCCGTTTTGCTATTACATTGATTGCGGCGCGCAGCGTCAGTCTCGAACGTCAACGCCTTATTCTTTCGTCGCTTCTCGGTTCTAACACGTTAGAGACCAATCTTCACGCAACGTCGCTTTTACACGGATGGAGCAGCTTTAAAATCATTAATAACCTCTTTAAAATTATTACACGGAAACGATGTTGATACGTGGGATATACCTGAACATGGTTTAATTAGTGAAACATTAGGTCAATCTTCGGGTGCTTGGTTGATCCGTGGTTCTTCGATTGTTAAATCCGCGTTTGAAAGAATATGGGAGGAGAAGGATTTAATCGTTTCGATGGATTGTGTTATAATCTGGTTAAGTTGGTTAAACAATTCTAATTTTAAACCGAGAAGTGAAGGATTACATTTAGATCAAAATCCTTTTAATAAACTGGATATGATTAGCGTACAAGGTATGATACCTTTGATTGATGTTACGGAGGAGATTGGAGGGTTACAGATTATTCCGGGAAGTCATGTTGGGGTGTTGAAGGAGGAATTTAAGGATATGCATGGGGATATGAGGGGGAAAGGGGATTGGTGTCAAGCAAAGGAGGAGTATGTGGAGGGGAGGGGGGGGAGGCGAGGCTGGTGGAGTGTAAGGCAGGGGATTTGATTTTGTGGGATAGTAGGACGGTGCATGGGGGGAAGGTGGGGAGTTTAGGGGGGAGGAGGGAAGGGGTTGAGGACGGGGAAATCGCGAGAGCGAGTGTTACGGTTGCAATGGTGCCCCGAGCTTGGGCGAGTGAAGAGGTGCTTGAGGAGAGGAAGGAGGGGTTTAGAATTGGAGCAACGTTCAATCATAGTCCGCACGAAACGGGGACAAGCACGGGGACGGTGAAAGGGAAGTTGTACGAGGATTACATTCCGATCGAGTTGACTGCTGAGCAGCGCGAATTGTTGTAAATTGTAAACATAAAACGAAAAAACGATTTAGTTTTGTTGTTTTCATAATCATAGTCAATTAATTTTCACTCGTTTCCCCTCTGGATGCATTCATTGAAAAGGGCGTGGAGAGCGGCAAGGTTATTGTTCAAGATGGGGATTGGCAGGATCGTACGGCCTATCCCCAGCTCTGCAATCATTAACCTTAATCCTCCCATCAACTCTAACCCTCAAAAAGCACGTATCAACGAATTCGATTTTTTCATCTGCGATGAGCGTAGCGAGTCGCATGAGGATTGGTGGTCGGCGGGTTAGAATTGCGTAGCGTAGAAAGAAGCTTGCGCGTTTAGGCTAAAGCTACCAGCGAAGACGAATTGCAACCGTAATCGTTGCATCCCTAGCTAGTCGCTTCGCTCCTCTTGACTTCGTACCTTTCAACAACCACTTCAAATAGGTTTCACCTTTCAATATAGGTTCATCGAATTCTATAATTCGAGCGAAGCGAAATTTTCATGAGAAATACAATAATATAAACAATCAACACTACTCTCTTTTCTTACCTTTCAACCTCTTGAACCTCTCCGCCCATTTAACCGCATTCTGCTCGCTCGCATTCAAAATAACGTTAACCTGTTAGAAATGTATCTCCGCGATTTACAATCGGGCTTGTGCGTTTAGACAACAATCCACTCGCGCGACGAATCTACTTCCTTTATTGATGAGTGCGTATTCCCAGCGGAGCTCGTGGACGCGAGGAGACAGTTTACACTCACCTCTTTTTTCCCATAAAACATTCTATCATTAAATCCCCAAAAACTCCCCCACCTCGGTATAGCAAAATCACTTTCAAATATATTAACTTCATCTATAAATACTACGTCGTTCCTGAAAATTCCTATGTGAGAGTAGGAAGTGAAGAAGGGGATTAAAAGGGAGAGGGATGACCAGGATTGATGGAGGTTTGACATTGAGGTTGGGGTGGAACCGGGGGAGCAACATTTTGAGAGGAGATAAGGGAGGTAAGGGGAGGGGGAGGGGGGGGTTATTAGTATGTTCGATATGTTTGAGGATAGGAGGGCAGTGTAGGATATTGTACCGTTTTCGGAATCCCAGAGGGCATGGGGGGTGGTGGTGTGGGTGAGGTTTTGGGTTTGGTAGTAGATTGTGCAGGTGGGGTTGGGGAGGATTATTTTTTGGAAGGTTGAGGGGAGGGTTATGGGGAGGTTCTTTGCCTGCGACAAGCGTAGCAAGTCGCATGAAAATTGGGTTAACGAGTTAGAATTGCGTAGTGGCGATAGGAGCGTGTTAATGTTTACACTGAAGCTAATAGCGCAGCTGAATTTGGAACGTAATTGTCTTATTCCCAGCTTATCGCTTCGCTCTTCGCAGTGTCTCACCAGGCCGTAGAAGAAGATTGCGCAGGTGCGAGAGGGGGCGGAGGGGGGAGAGGAGAAGGAAGTGTGGAGAACGTGGAGGTAGAGGAGGTAGAAGAACAGGAACGTGGCGAGAAAGTAGTGGAAGAGGATTTGTATTTGGCGAGGTTTTGGGCGGTGACGAACCATTGGGAGGTGTTTTTGGAGCACGTGAAAGATGAGGCGTGATTCAAGATCTCGCGGAGAATTTTTGGGTGTGGATTAAATTTTTGGGGCGTTTGATGCGTGTTGAGGAAGTCGAGGGTAGATAAGTATGCTATTCATGCACGTATAAAGTGCAACAGACTTTGGGGTTGCGTGTGGGAGATAAAATCGACGATACTGAAAGTTGAGGGCAGAAAACCTGAGAAAAGTTAGCAGTTGATTTCTCGAAATCTACGCACGATGCGTCACTTCGTGTGCGTGATTTGTGCACTTCTGATAAATTCAACCACGCAACTCCACCTCCTGTCAATACCACCACCTCGGAATAATCCAAAATCAAACCAAAAGCGCATGGTCGCTGCGGCTTCATCACCGTGGATTACTTACGGCTCAATAACAACCACACTCCTCCCAAATTCCTACTCCAATCGCCTCTCCACTCTCCTTCCCACCCCTTCCTTCTCCTCCAAAAAAAAGTTAGCCCTCCGCTGGAGAGTCGCGCAAGCCCGCTCCCAAGTGAATCGAGTTCAGAACGAAATAGCAGCCCTTGACGAGCTTCGCCCGCAGACTTTGGCGACTGAGAAACGAATTAAAATGTTGAGGGTTGAGGCGGGGAAATCGGAAAGTCAGATTATACTCTTGAAATCGAAGCAGGTGAGATAGATTACTGCGAGGACGAAGCCCAGTGAGGAGCGAAGCGACGAGGATGTGTCGCTCTTGCTCCTGCTCCTCGCATTAAGAACACTCTAAGTGAGGAGCGAAGCTTTCGTTGTAATTCTAACTCTTCGTCGCTTCGCTCCTCCGCTCCTCGCTACACAGTCAAAACTAGGCTTTCCCCGCCGGAACAACCTCCTCGGAACAATATCAAAAAACCTCGAAACCTTCCTCGCCTCTGAACAGCGTTCATCCTCCGTCCTACTAAACCTTCTCCGAACCTCCTCCTCCCCCTGGTCCCTCCTCCTCTCCGATACCCAGAGCTTATTAAAAATGGGCACCTCCCCCTCCCTCCTCTCGAAAACGATCCAGCTGAAATCTTCCCAACGCCTCATCCCCCACGCTGCCGCCATAGGTGAGAAACTGCGAGGAGCGAACGACGACGATGAGGAGCGAGGCGACGAGGATGTGACGCACTCAGCACCAAGAACGTTTAAACTAACTCGTCGCCCCGCTCCTCGGCTCGCTTCGCTTGCCGCAGCCTCCCGCGCCGCCACCCTCGAGCAATACGCTCCCGGAATCCTAATCGCCGTCGACGGTTACCTCGAATTCGTCGAACCCCACCTCGACCTAATCCTAGAAAGGTTGGACGTCATCGAACCTCACATCCCCTTCGTGTTAAAGCACCTGGAAGTTCTAGCCCCCCACTGCGGCGTCCTCCTCTCCAACATCGACCGTCTATTATTATTCGCGGATGACAACGGGAAATACTTAGACCCGCTATTACCTTGGGTCCCATTTTTCGTGGATAAGATTGATGCTTTAAGCCCGCACTTTATTCTACTACGTCCTCATTTCAAGTATGTGCTACCGCACTTTGACGTTATCGCACCTAGCGCGGAGAGGTTTAAGGAGAAGTTGGATGTTAGTAGGTGAGAAACTGCGAGGAGCGAGGCTTTCGTTACGTAATTCTAACTCGTCAATGCGAACCCTTATGCATAGGTACGCGGATGTGCTGATTTGGTGGTTTGGGTGGGTGCTGAAGCTGCCGCCGTGGGTTGCGAGGTTTATATTGAGTTTGCCGTTTGTACCGTGTTTGGCGAACTTCTTGGCGAGACGATTGCCGCGGTGGCCGGTTAGACGAAATTACAAGATCGAGTGTAATTATGAGGGGTGTGAAATTTATGCGTGATATGATAACAGAAATGGATGAATGAAATGCTTTGAAATGAAAAAAACCCAATCGTTCTTTCTCAAAATTACAGTAAAAGCTGTTTAAACTGTTTTGTCGGCACCAGCGCAGGCAAGGGAGCAGGAATTCAAGGTCGTGGAAATCAAACACACGACGGCGGAGACGGACGAGGGGCAGGTTATGGACTTGGAGAAGCAGCCGGAGACAGAGACAAAGACGCAGCACATGTTGAAGGAGACGAGTAGGAGGACCAGCATGAGGAGGGAGTTGACGAGGTTGTTGGGGTTGAGGGGGTATTTTAAGTATTCTTATTGTTTTTAAAGAGGAAGTGAATGGATTTTTACTTAATGCTTTATCTGTTATTTCGGCGTGGTCGTGGCGGGCGGTTGTAGCAATCAAGTGGGGGCAGAGAGTGTCTGAGTTTGCAGGTGCGTAGACGTTTGGTTTGATCCTGTAAGAAATACATAAGACTGGATGAGAGAGCCAGGGATTGCCACGGTCATCTGCTCGACGCTTTTCGTCCACATTAACTCAGTCTTGGGATCCATTACGCTCTCAACTTGATGCTCAGCTCCTATAACCACGCGATAACAATCAACGCCAGGCTTGGTCAAAGTCAAAACATAAATTATTTTTCGGAAGGCTTGATTTTTAGTCTGTTTTGTGTTTAAGAGGATTACCGAGCATAATTCGATCAAAATGTTAGATAGAGGGGATATCAAACTTGCTAGTGCAAAGCGGTTCTCGCCTGTAGCGTAGTACAGATATACCATATAAATATCAGTAGCTGTATCAAATTTTGAGAGGAAAGCCCCAATCAAGAGCCTCACTGCTGCGTATTTCCTCCCATCGTTAGCGATTCAAACGCTTGTGAGGACGAGGAGCTCCTCCAACACGGTGTGTCTCTTACTTAGCTCCGCCATTGAAGGGTATCGTTTGAAGAGCACCCCGACAGCGTCCCCATCGTCCGAAGTCTTAGACAAAAAGTTAACGCCCTTGGCGAGCGTCGTGCAGTCCGTTCTTGTTATCTGTGCACAGAGCTTGTCGCAGGGGGCAGTGAGGAGACTAGGTCTCGTGGCTTCATGAGTTCGAGGAAGAAGCACAATAACAGTTCGAGGTCGCTGCTGGTGAGGGTATTTATGGAGAATGTCGCAGTGGGAATGGCGTAAACATTGGGAACGACGGCGAGTGTGTTGGTAGGTGGAGGCAAATGGACGGAGGTCGTCAACTGTTTGATTTGTCCCTTTAAGGTTATTACTTCTTTTTTCAGAACATCGAAAATGGCTACATAGTTGTCGACCACGGCTTTGGGCAGGTTGATTGTACTTGCCCCATTTTTAACACTTGCGGGGACGTTTTGGAAGACATGGTGTGTTTAGGCGATCTTGTTTTGCTTTCAAGACATTTAGGGCTTCAGACGAAAAAGTAACAATGCGAGACCTATTCTGCCGCGGGGTGTTCATCCTGCTCCTGATGATATTCTCTCTCGAGGCAAGCCCAATTTCCGATGCCAAAAAACACTACAATAAAGAAATAAGGAAAGGCGCAAAACATCTTCCGACCGGGGTCTCTGGTGGCTCTCTCCCCCACCACTCCCCTAGATCCTCCGACACCGCTACGACGTTCATCGATGTTCGCGACTATGGCGCGGACCCATCGGGCCTAACCGACTCCACCGACGCCGTTCTGAAGGCTGTTGCTGACCTCCTATCATCCGAGAACAAATCGGACAGGAAGATGGCATCTAATATCGTGGACATGGGCGGGATCACGTTGGACCTCGCCGGAGGCGTGTATTTGATGTCCGAGCCCCTTGTTATCCCCACGTACGTGGGAAACATCCACTTCATCGATGGTACTCTAAGAGCTTCGTCAGACTTCCGTTCCGACTGGCACCTTGTTCACATCGGCAACACGACCTGTACTCCCGACGGCCAAAACAGCTGCAACGAGTTCATTTCATTCACTGATATGATGTTCGACAGCAATTTCAACTCAGCCGGGGTGAGACAATCGCTCCTCAGCGCGTATTAATATTAATCATTAATTCTAACGTCATTGCTTCGCTCCTCGCAGGGAGCCATCGTCCAACATGTCATGGGAACTACCTTCACTGCCTGCTTCTGGACCGGCTTCACTGGCACAGCTCTCCAGATCGACGGAGGACACGAAGTCATGGTCGAATTTTCGTGGTTCGCAGAGTGCTACTGGAGCGATTCCAAGACCTGCATCGACCGTGCTGACGACAGCATAGCCGTGCAGATCAACGGAAACGATCACTACTTGCACAACGTAATTATTTTCGATTGGGTGAAGAAGGGCGTGGAGGTCAATGGGGAGGCCAACGTGCTGAGTGGCGTCCACACCTGGAACGGAGGAGGTGAGAATCCATGAAAACGACAATTACGGTCGCAATTTGTCTGAGCTAGTAGCTTCAGTCTTGATACCGATGCCACTATCACCGCTACGAAATTCTAACTCATTAACGTCAATCTTCTTGCGGCTCGCTACGCTTGTCGCAGGAATCGGAATCGAGGTCAACGCCGGAAGCACCCGCATAGTCGGTTGCTACTTGGACTACAACTACTTGCTAATCAAGAAAGCGGACAAACTCCTCGTAACCGACTCGTTCTTCCTCATCACCAACACGAAGATAATGACTGGAGGCGACATGAGGGAGACGCTCTTCAAGCACAACATTTACTCGTGGATGGGGCAGGCTGACGGCGTGAAGTCGGTGGAAATTGTAGATGATGGTGACTATTCTGGAATTCAGAATGTCCGCTTCGAGGACGAGATCGGGGAAGGCGTGCTATCGACGACAGTCACCGACACGATTGTGTTCAACAACACGGACAAGCAAGACTATATGGAGGTCGATTTCACGGGTAAGATGGTCTTCTCAACTGCCAAGCACGTCCAGCATTCCACCGTTTATGGTGCAGGCTGCGAGAACCTGTGGGTGACCAACCCAATGCCATTGCTGAAAGAAGGCCCAATTGTTCGCTTCCCCTTCGACTCCGGATGGATTGATGGTGTTGACTGCGAAATTTCAATTACGGTCACAGTAACAAACTAAAGTTTATACAAGGTCGTCGTATTTAAATTTCAAAATCGTCAATTTTTTACACGTCGTCAGTTTATCTTAAAAATCCGTCGCTTCAAAACCCCCCCAAAAATCTAATCCCCTCTAACAACCCCTCTAGCAACCCGCCGAACAAATGGCAAGGTCAATATATGTGCAGTGATCGCTCGCAGTGAAGTACCACTCGCTCTTACTGCACGCGCTGTCCTCCCCGTCGGTCTCGCTGCACTCCACGTAGTGACTCGAGTCCTCCGAGTCGTACCAGATCTCCTGCGGGGAGTGGTGGAAGCCCATCAAGTGCGGAGGAACGTGAGGGACGATGTCGCGGTAGTGGACGACACGGGTGTGAGGGATTTCGAGGGATATCACGGAGTCGGCGAAGGCAGTGTTGCCGACCCTGGGCTCACCGAAGGTGTAAAGGGCCGAGACTTGGAAGTCTTCCAATCCTGCGACGAGCGGCGAGCGAGGTAAGCCGTGTTAGAATTGTTATTCAGGGTCTCAACTGAGGCTACTTGCACAATTATAACTGTAACGGCAAAAAAGCGCATTATAGGTTCTCACCTATGGCCTGACCCCTCGCAACGTCGTAGGCAAGCAGCATCGCATTCGCAGCTGCGACGAGCGAAGCGAGTCGCATGAAGATTTGCGACGACGAGTTAGAAACGAGAAGCGACGAAAGCGTATCAGCTTGTCGCTTCGCTTGTCGCAGTTTCTCACCTCCAGAACTGTGCCCAGTCAACTTGAGCTTCGTCGTACTGTGCTTCCCAGCCTCGGTCAAAAGGTAGCTGATCATATCGTCGCGAAGGGTCGTGTACTCCTCCCAAAATCCCTTGTGAACCTCCACTGAAGAATCATCGTCGTACGGCGACGTCTTGATTATATCGAGGTTGTCGAGCCAGTTGTCGATGTCCTCGGATCCTCGAACGGCGAGGGTGAGGGCGTTCTCGGAGCCGTCGTAACCGGTGACGAACTGGAGGGAGCTGTTGCTCCAGACTTGACCGACCGAGAAAGAGCCGTCGAGGGATTTGTAATGATTGTTGTCGCCGGAGGAGATCTGGTCGGTGGAGCAGTACGACATTCCGGCGATGTGAACGTTTCGGATAGCCTCGTCCTCGGAGTAGGAGTGGGTGGTGAGGGGGAGGAGGAGGAGAGGGAGGAGAACGAGGAGGTTGGGCATGGTCTGGGGGGGAGAGGGGGGAGGGTTAGAGAAACGGAATTCTTGTCGAACCGCGACGGCAGTCGAGTGTCGAATTTGAATTGTATGAGCAATGAGAAACAGCGGCATGTGTCATCTGTGTTGCTGTTTGGGACGTGGATACGGAAACTTACTTGGCCTAGTGAAATATACGCTAGGAATTGTGATAAAAGATCAAAGGGAGTAAGCAAATAAAAACGAGCTTGGACTCTTGCCAGTATAGTGGTTATTTCACGCGGCAACGGCACTAGCAGGTCAAAAGAGCACCCACCTGCCAGACAACTTCCAAACGGTTCCGCATCACACCCCCTTCAATTTCTGCTGTTTATCCTTTCAACACAACCAACCTCGCGTTCTGTTGAGTAGACCGAATCCTACGTGTAAAGTGTTCTACAATGCTGCACACATTGAACCTTACACTATCAACGCGCTACTGGGCGCTCATCACCTACTACCTGACCGCGTTGATAATCTGCTTAAGTTCGTTCTACAAGCATCTGAAGCTCAATGAGAGGAAGAGGGTGAAGGCCAGAGCCAAGGCAAACGAGAAGCTTGGTGCGCTGCTCGTAGCGAAGCAACGAACGACGCGTCATAGTTTCGGCGCTCCTCTTTGCGGCTTCGTCCTCATTCTACGCAGCATTTCGTATGTTCATCTACCGCGAACGGCTCGCTTACGGCTTCGTCCTCGTTCTACGCAACAATGCTAATCTAACTCGCTACGCTCGCAGCGGTGAAATCCCCAACCACAAACCCCAAACGCCGGCTATCCGTCTGGGAGAAGCTCAACAACACAAACAGGCCCCTTTCACAAGAAGCCTCGCCCTTCGTCAACCCTGACTGGTACTTCTCCA
The DNA here is from genome assembly GCA_012489335.1 of Triparma laevis f. inornata. Classification (NCBI taxonomy): domain Eukaryota; class Bolidophyceae; order Parmales; family Triparmaceae; genus Triparma; species Triparma laevis. The sequence goes on along the minus strand of BLQM01000454.1, from coordinate 9,210 downwards.
ATATTGAGTACTTTAAGTACTGCTTCCTCGGTCCCATCCTGGTCCCAATACGTGTCACCTTGATCCTGCTCTTCATCATGTGTGGGAGCGTGTTCGGGAACGTGTGCATGTTTAATTTGAAGGACAAGACGAAGCCTCTATCTCCCTTTCGGCTTTTTGTTCGCTCTCCCCTCAAGATATTCGCGAGGCTCATATTATTCGCAATGGGTTTCCACTACATTCCCGTCAAGGGGAAGCAGGCTCCAAAAGATAAGGCCAGCGTCTTGGTGGGCAACCACGTGTCCTTCATCGAGACCTTCTACATCGGTTTACTCGGTGCGAGCCCCGTCTCCAAGAAGGAGAACGCGGAAATTCCGCTCTTCGGGGCGCTGACTTCTGCGCTCCAGCCCATCCTCGTGGATAGGTGAGGGAGGAGTAGGAGTTGCGAGGAGTGAAGCGAAGAATTTCGCTCTATTTCCACCACTAATACGCTCGCTGCGCTCGCGCTCGCTGCGCCCCGCAGGCTCGATCCCAATTCTCGCAAGAACGTCGCTAAAACTATCTGCAGCAGGGCGCAGAGGTAAGAAGCCACGAGGAGCGAAGTGTTGAGCTAATAATACGACAATTACGCGAGTAACAATACTTGAAATAAGTTATACTAGCGAGGAGCAGCGAGGAGCGAAACGATGAGGTTTAGTACTTGATTTCATTCAATTCATTACTTCGCCCCGAGCGCTCCTCGCATTTGCACTTGATTTCGCTCAACTCGTCGCTCCGCTCCTTGCTGGGAATGCATTAATCGGCTCGCTTCCATCGCCACTCGTCACGCAATCGGCTCGCTTCGCTCGCCGCTCGTAACAACTCTAGAAGCAAGTTATACTAACTCTCCCCTCCTCGCCTCGGACTTCGTCCTCGGCTCGCTCCTCCCTCTCCCCGTCGCAGCAAGGATTGGAACCAGGTAGTGCTGTTTCCCGAGGGCACCACGACTACCGGCAAAGCCCTGATCCAGTTCAAAGTAGGCGCGTTCGCGCCAGCGGAGCCGGTCCAGCCGGTCTGCTTCTTCTTCGACAACAACGCTTTCAACTTCGGCATGACCTCCGCTGGACCGGAGCTTCACGTGCTGGCCCTGCGCGTCCTCTGCCAGTTCAACAACAACATGTCCGTTCACTTTATGCCCACCTACAACCCCAGTGCGGAGGAGAAGAAGGACCCCAAGTTGTATGCAAGTAATGTGAGAAAGCTGATGGCGGCCTACATGAAGGTGAGACGAAGCCCAGCGAGGAGTGAAACGACGAGCTGCTAGTAGCTAGTCTCTGCCACTATCACCCAACCCATTTTTAACTCGTTGTTTTGCTCCTCGTCTCGCTTCCCTCGCCGCCCATCGCAGATTCCGACCACCGAGCACAGTTACGACGACGTCTGTCTGCAAATCGAGGCCATGAAGGTCAAGCGAGAGGACATGAGTGCAGACGCGAGCTCGATGGAACTCAAGAGTTTGAAGAAGATCGTTGAGATCGACAAGGTGAGGAGCCACAAGCTGGGAACGCGACAATTACGTTCGTAATTCGCTGCGTAATTCTAACCTGCCAATGCTCGTCGCTACGCTCTTCACAGGAATCCGCCAAGGAGCTCGTGAAGGATTTCATAAGGATGGACACCAACCGGAGCGGACGACTCGACCTCAACCAGTTCAAGAAGCTCTTTGAGGGACCATTCGAAAGAACGCCCGTGGTCGACGTCGAGTACCTTTTCCACTTGCTCGACAGGGACGACGAGGGCACCATAAATTTAAAGGAGGTGAGAATACTGCTGGCAGCGACAGTCTCAACGTCGGTGGCGCTCTAACACGGCGCTCGCCGCAGTTCGTTTTGGGGCTGGCGCTTTTGAACGCCGAGCCACACACATCGGGCAGCAAGGACGAGTCCGTCAAGCTCTCCTTCAACGTTTTGGAGGGCGGAAAGGAAAAAGGAGGGATCGACATGGCCGATTTGACGACGGTGCTTGCGAGTGTTTATCCCGAAATGGGTGTGGAAAAGACCAAGGCCATCGTGAAGGAGGCCGATGCCGACAAGAACGGAGTTATTTCTTTGGACGAGTTCCTGGACATGGCGGAAAAACACCCAGAGCTGGCCTTGTCCGGTCGCGGCTTTTGGGCGAAACTGTTCTAGGGGGAGAAAATTAGGAAACGAGGGATGGGGAATAAGGAAAACAGCAAAAATGCTAAATAAAATAAAGAGATCTTTGTAGTAAAACCAATAGCAAATTTATGTTTACAGCAGTTTCATCACTCATCACTTTACTCTTCGACTGCCACCTCCTCGCAGACCATGTCGAGTAAATTCTCAATGTCAGGCCCTCCGTCCGATCCAGCGTCTGCAATCAAGCTAAACGCCCTCGCGCACTCTCGCTTGATCCTGTGGAACTGTGCCGTCTTCACGACGTGCCCCACGTTATAGAAGGTTTCGAAGGGGTCCTGAATCGCGAGGCCAACGTGAACTGGCCAGCAGTGGACCTCCCCCATCATGTCCTTCTCCATCAACCTCCCGCCGGTGTACAGGCTAACAACGAATCTGCGGGCGAGGAGCGGCGAGCGAAGCGAGCCGAGGACGAAGCCCGAGCGAGGAGCGAAGCGACGAGTTAGTTTAGAATGTTCTTAATGTTTCAATGCTCTCGCTCCGCATCCTCGTCGATTCGCTCCTCGCTCCTCGGACTTCGTCCTCGCACCTTCTAAAGTCAAACTGGAACGCGTAGTACCTGAAGAACCCCGCTAACAAATACCCCACCTCGATCTTGTTCTTGGCGCTCAACACCGGAATGTGCTTGACTCTTCCATTCTTGTCTCTGTCGTTGTAGAAGTACACGTTGACGTTGACGTTGGCCGTGGTGGGGTGCTTGAGCATTTCCCTGCCGGTGCATCGCCCCATTTCGTAGATTTTGGCGGGTTCGCCGGTCCACTCTGAGCCGATCTTTTGGAGGTCGGGGAGGACGGGGGGGGATTCCTTGCTGCCGGTGGATTGGAGGAAGTGGAGGAGCATCATGATCCAGCCGTAGGAGGACAGCGTTCCGGCGGAGGGGTTGTTCAGGTCGCGGGCCTTGGACCAGCGTTTGATCGTGTAGGCTGCGGCGAGCGAAGCGAGCCGAGGAGCGAAGCAACGAGTTAGTACAAAATGCGACAAACTACAATCCTCATCGTGCACTAGTTCTTATTCTTGATCTCACCTAACTGCCTAACGCGCTCGTCGCAGGTCGAGTACGCGTTCAGGAGATGCGTGTTCTTGACCGCCAGCGGATTGTGCAGGCTGATGTCGCACTCCATTTTCGTGACGCCGTCCTCGAACATGATGATGGAAATTCTGGCGGTTAGGCGAGCGACGACTTCGACCATTCCAGCTTTCTCTAGATCCTCGGCCAAGGCTCCCATCGCTTCAACGCCGTCCTTCAAGGGTTGTCCGGGAGGGAGGGCGAGGCACATGTCCAGGTCACTGTTCGGGCTCCCGAACCCGTTCGCCGAGCTGCGATGAGCGTAGCGAGTCGCATGAGGATTTGCGATAACGATTTAGAATTAAGTAACGACGAAAGTAGCGGAGACGAGCTACTACCAGAACTATCAGTACTATCAGCTCGTCGCTTTGCTCCTCGCTGGGCTTCGTCCTCGGCGCCTCACCTCCCGAAGATCTTCAGCTCCGTCCCCTTCGGGAACTCGTCGCACGAGTCGACAACCGCCTGAAGCCTCCTCCTGATCTCCTCCCTTCCCTCCGCGAACCCCTTCCCCGGCGCCCTCTCCTGCATATTCTCCCTAACCTGTTTACTCAACTTCTCTATCCCGACGCCCCCCTTCCCCAAAATCAACCGAGGCTCGAAACCGAATACCTGCGACGGCGAGCGAAGTGAGAGCCGAGGAGCGAAGCGAAGAGTTAGTTTTGAACGTTCTTCATGTGAGGAGCGCGTAATTGTTGTATTCACAGCGAGAAGTGTAGCGACGATTGAACGAAAAATTTCAATACGAGCGGCGTTTTCGAAGAGCCTCTTTCGTTGTATTTATGACGCCTTCGTAATCTCGTCGCTCCGCTCCTCGCTAGTTTAGATTGTTCTTGATGTTAGGAATGCGTCCAAGCTCGTCGCTTCGCTCCTCGGCTCGCTTCACTCGCCGTCTCACGCGCACCTCCTTCTGGTACTCTAAAAGCTTCACCTCCTCCCCACAAAACTTCTCACTCAACGGACACCACCTCTCATACTCCTTCCTAATAACCTCCCACTGATCCTCCCTAAAAACACTCCTCGCGCTCGGATTCCTAACCGCGTAAGTGACCACATGCGCTAATGCAACTTCAACGTCTCGCTTTTTGCGGTAGAGGGATTCGAGGGTTGCGCGTTTTTCTTTTCTTCCTGCGGAGGTTATTTCGTCATCGGAGTCGTATGTGGTTGATTCTAGGTTTTTTAGTTCGGTTTCTTTTTCTTTTACTTCTTTGTCGACGTTTTGGAGGACTAAAAGCGAAGCGCAGCCCGAGCGTGTGTTAGATTTTGACTGAGTAAAACATTTAATGAAACTCGCCCCGCTTCTCAGCTCACCTTTCCTCGACTCGCAAAAACACCCCCACGCAGCTCTCCCACTTCCCTCCCCTCCCCCCCCAACCCTCAACCCCTGCATAACCTGCCCCAACTGATGTAACGCCGCCAAACTCGTCTTCTTCGCCTTAAACTGACTCAACGTGAACCTTAAATTAGGTTCCAAATCCCGACCCTGTACTTCCACGTACATGGTTTGAGATGTAGCTAGCTGGAAGCGAGAGTCGGTTGCAGTGTCGAAGAAGAGACGGAAGACGAAGGTTCCGGGGGAACGCGGAGCGTAGAAGGGGACGAGGCCGCGGTAGGTTTGGGTTTTGGAGTCGTGTTGGATGTTGAAGTTTACGACTGTGTGTGTGTGTGTAGGGGGGG
>BLQM01000453.1:22948-43507 GCA_012489335.1 Triparma laevis f. inornata | reverse complement strand
CCTCCCCCACCCACAGCATGCAGAAGGCTGCTGAGATGCTCTGGGAGCAGCCCGAGTGCATCGGCGACATCCCCAAGAAGCGCTCAGGCCACTCGCTCACCAACTCCCCCTCCTCCCCTTTTGTGATCCTCTTTGGAGGTACCGAGACTGGGCGCCCTCCTGCCCCCACCAACCACGTCTATAAGCTCGACATCCAGGACTCCGAGAAATTCTACTGGGCCAAGGTCGACGTCAACGGGCCGCAGCCCACCCCTAGATGGCACCACTCCTCCTCCCTCCTACCTGACGGCAAGCACTTCATCTTGTTCGGAGGTTTCGGAACCAAGGCCCAGCCCCTCCTCAACGACGTCTGGCTCTACAACATGGAGACCGACAAGTGGACCCAGCCGGCCTCCGGCGCCACCAACGAGGTCGACGGCGTGACTAAATTCAAGGTCGACTGGCCCAATGTGCCCGTCCCCCGTGGATCGCACTCCGCGTGCATCGCCGGAGACAGGCTCCTGGTCTTTGGAGGTTACGGAGGCGCCGGGTTCACCCGCAAAGACTTCAACGACCTCTGCGCCCTCGACCTGAACTCCTTCAACTGGATTTCCATCGAGACCACCGGAGAGGTCCCTGAGGCCAGGTCCGGCCACAAGGCCGTTACCGTCCTCGACAAGATGTACGTCATGGGAGGCTGGAACACCGTGAAGCAGTTCGACGACATGTACATCTTCGACACCGTCAGCAACGAGTGGTCCAAGCCCGAGACCGGCTGCGGACCCGAAAACTGGGGACCATGCAGGTGGAACTTCTCCGCCATCTCCATCTTCGCTGTTCCCTACTGGAAGATCTTCGTCTTCGGAGGAAACACGGGAGACCTCTCGGACAACGTGCGCCCCCAGGGTACCTACCAGTCCGACATCCAGGTCCTCGAGTGTACCCCGGAGGACCCCGAGTGGGCCCGCCCCGACGTCGTCGGAACGATCCCGGCCCCCCGTGCCGATTCTGAGACCGTCTACTACCCCGATTCTGGCCGCCTCGTCCTCTTCGGAGGCTGGGCCAACCGCTGGTTCGGAGACCTTTACACCTGTAAGGTCGACGACGTCGTCGGACCCCCCTACAACGTCACGCGCATCGAGTCCTTCGAGTGGTCCAACCCCATCGGACCCATCACCGGAGAGTCCAAGATGTCCATCTTCGGAGAGGGCTTCTCCTCCGTCAGGAGTGGCAATGCCTCTGTCCGCTTCGCGTGCCCCAAGGGCTTCATCGAGGTCGGAGGAGAGGTCGTTTCCGACTCCGAGGTCGTCTTCGAGACTCCCTCCTTCGAGAAGTACGGACCCGTCGAGGTCGAGTGCCGCGTCAAGCTCGGCGCCAAGGCCCTGACCAACGCCACAGTTGGCTTCTCCTTCTTCTCCGTGACCGACTCCACCACGTCCCTCGCTTTCGGCCCCGGCCTCCTCGAGGGCGTCGCTGCCGGCTTCCCCACCTCCTTCGTCATTCAGGCCAAGGACAGGGCCGGAGCCGACCGCATCTGTGGGATGGACGAGTTCAGTGTCACCATCATCGACCTTGACGTCGTCAAGCCGGATGAAGAGATTCAAGACGAGGGAGAGGACGCCGAGGAGAACGAGGAGCGCATCGACGCCTTCATCACCGACCACAACGACGGGACCTACACCGTTGAGTACACTCCCCCCAAGGCGGGCAACTACCGCATCGATGTCGAGTTCGAGGGCACCTTCAAGGGCAAGGCCGGAGCCATCCGCGGCTCCCCCTTCTTCACCAACGCGGCCGAGGACGCCGACGAGTCTCTCAACTCGCTCGACGGACCTCTGCTCATGAACTCCATCAGGAATGCCACCAAGCAGCTCAAGGATTTCTCCGACAAGAGCATCAAGGGAATGAAAAAGAAGCCCAACAAGGAGGACGTCAAGTCTCTGATCGCTGTCAAGGAGCACCTCCGTAACGTCGCCGAGCGCACTGTTGCGTTCGAGACCGCCATCGATATCAACTACGCCGCTCTCCTCTACATGAAGAAGAACGGTGCCGAGAAGATCGATTCCATGATCAACGCCTTGGAGTCGGCCAAGGAGCTCTGGATGGATGCCTCCGCTTTGGCTCCCGTCACTGCCAACGCCATCGTCCCCTTCAACCGCATCTGGGTTGAGAAGACCGAGAGGAAGATGGAGCTCTACTTGCGCGAGCTCAACGCCGGCACCAAGTCCAAGGTGAAGGAGTTCAAGGCTCGCCAGTTCTGGAAGTACTTGAACGACAAGGGCGAGCCCCTCGGTCCCATTGCCGCCAACAAGAACATGAAGGAGGCCGCCAAGTGGCTCAACAGTGAGAGGTCTGTGTTGGACGAGAACTTCCATCTGTGCAGTATCTTCGGAGTTGACGATTTGTGCAAGGAGCCCTCATCAATCATTGAGTCCATGGAGCTCGATTTGGAGAAGATGCAGGACCTCTGGGCGGTCTGCGAGCAGCTCGAAGACTACATCACTTCTAGCAAGGGCCTCCTCTGGAACCAGGTCGACGCCGAGGCGCTCGAGGACGGCGGAAAGGTTCAGCTCAAGGCCGTTAAGGGCTTGCACAAGAACACCCGCTGGTCCGATGCCTACCAGACCGTCGACAAGCTCTGCAAGGACTTTTTGTCGACCATTCCGCTCATCACGCTCCTCGGAGCCAAGTGCATGCGACCGCGCCACTGGTCCATGCTCATGAAGGCCACCGGAAAGACCTTCACCCCTCCCTACGAGGACGACCAGCTTTTGCTCGGCGGCATTCTCGCCTTGAACCTCCACGAGTTCTCAAACGAGGTCGAGGAGATTTGCGATCAGGCCAGCAAGGAGGAGAAAATGGAGAAGCAGCTAGAGAAGCTCGACGCCACTTGGTCCGGAATCGAATTCATCATGAACCCCTATACCGGAGATCCCGACGTCCCCCTTCTCAACATTGGAGAGGAGGACTTCGAGGCCCTCGAGAACGACCAGCTCGCGGTCCAGGGTATGATGGCCTCCCGCTTCGTCGCTCAATTCGAGACGGAGGTCTCTGGCTGGCACAAGGCCCTCTTCGGAGTCGCCGAGGTCTTCACCCTCTGCCAGGAGGTGCAGCGCACTTGGTCCTACTTGGAGCCCCTTTTCATCGGCTCCGATGAGGTCAAGAAAGAGCTTCCCGAGGACGCCACCCGGTTCGCTTCCATTGACATCACCGTCAAGGACACTTTGAAGAAGGCGTGGAAGATCCGCAACGTCAAGGACGCCTTTAACGAGGATGGCCTCCAGGTCAAGTTCGAGGGTGTCCAGGAGCAGCTCGAGATGTGCAAGAAGTCCCTCAAGGACTTCCTCGAGGGCCGCCAGCGCCAGTTCCCCAGGTACTACTTCGTTTCCGAGGCCGATCTTTTGGACATCCTGTCTAACGGCTCCAACCCGGAGAAGATCCTCAGTCACACCTCCAAGGTGTACCTGTCCACCAAGACCTTTAACCTTGGAGAGGAGCTCACTGCCAACAACCGTCCCATCGCGACCGAGTTCGTTGCTGGAGTCGGATCCGAGACCTGCGATTTCGAGCCCCCCGTGCCCCTCGAGGGCAAGGTCGAAATCTACATGCAGACTGTTTTGGACGCTCAGAAGCTCAGTCTCTTCCAGACCGCCAAGCGCTCTCTCACCAGGTACCACGAGCTCACGCGTCCCGAGTGGCTGCTCGCCAAGAACGAGAAGACCGCCAGGCCTTTGGACCCTGCCCAGACCACTTTGCTTATTCTCGCCGTTAACTACGTGAGGGAGGTCGAGAAGGTCTTCGAGGACATCGCTGCCGGAGATGTCAATGCCATGTCCACCTACAACGAGAAGCAGGTCGACCAGCTGTCCGACTTGATCCGTTTGACGCAGTCCAACTTAAACAAGGGAGACCGTACCAGGATCATGGTGTGTATTACCATGGACGCCCACGGCCGTGATATCGTCCAGAAGATGATGCGCTCCAAGGTTGACAAGATCGGCCACTTCCAGTGGCAGTCCCAGCTCAAGCACAAGTTCCGCGTGTCCCCTCCTCACGCCAAGTACCAGAACCGCGACCCCACCTTGCGTGGTGCCGGCGGCGAGCGTGCCGAGATCGCCATTTGCGACGCCATCTTGCCCTACGATTACGAGTACCTCGGAAACGGACCTCGTCTCGTCATTACGCCCCTCACGGATCGCGTGTACGTGACGGCCACCCAGGCGCTCAACTTGTGCATGGGCTGCGCCCCCGCCGGCCCCGCCGGAACGGGAAAGACCGAGTCCACCAAGGATTTGAGTTCGGCCCTCGCCAAGCTCATCTACGTCATCAACTGCTCTCCCGAGATGGACTACCAGGGCCTTGGAAATATTTTCAAGGGAGTCGCCAGTTCTGGCGCCTGGGTTTGCTTCGACGAGTTCAACCGCCTCATCCCCGAGGTGCTCTCTGTGTGCACCGTGCAGTACAAGGCCGTCTGTGACGGAATTGCCGCCAACTCTGTCAGGGTTAGGGTTGAGGGAGACGAGGTCATGCTCGACCCCACTTGCGGAGCTTACATCACCATGAACCCCGGATACCTTGGAAGGTCCGAGCTGCCTGAGGGTTTGAAGGCTCTGTTCCGCCCTATGACCGTGATGGTCCCCGATCTCGTGCTCATTTGCGAGAACATGCTCATGGCGGAGGGTTTCGTCACGGCCAAGGAGCTTGCCAGCAAGTTCTACTGTCTCTACAGTTTGCTCAAGGCGTTGCTCTCCGCGCAGCTTCACTACGATTGGGGCCTCCGTGCGATCAAGTCCGTCTTGGTCGTCGCCGGAAGTTTCAAGCGTGCCGAGCCCGACCTCGCCGAGGACGCCTTGCTCATGCGCGCTCTTCGCGATTTCAACATCCCCAAGATTGTCAGGGAGGACGAGGTTGTCTTCTTCGGTCTTCTCGGAGATCTTTTCCCCGGAATCGACCCTCCGAGAAACCTCGACGAGGAGCTCGAGGCGCACGTCAGGACCGCCTGCGAGCAGCTCGACAATGACCCCGACGACGTGTTCTGCCTCAAGGTTGTCCAGACCGAGGAGCTTCTCGGTGTCCGTCACTGCGTGTTTCTCATGGGACCCGCGGGAGCCGGAAAGACCCAGTGCTGGAAGACGCTCGCGAGGGCGCGCAACCTCCGCTCCCCTGACTCGCCTACTAAGGTCGTAGATTTGAGCCCCAAGGCCGTCAAGACCGAGGAGCTTTACGGCTTCATTTCGCTCGCCACCCGTGAGTGGAAGGATGGACTTTTGAGTAACATCATGCGTGATCTGTCGAGCATTCCCGACACCAAGCCCAAGTGGATCATGCTTGACGGTGACCTCGATGCCAACTGGATCGAGTCCATGAACTCCGTCATGGACGACAACAGGATGCTTACGCTCGCGTCTAACGAGCGTATTCCTCTGCTTCAGCACATGAAGATGATCTTCGAGATCCGCGATCTCAAGCACGCGACCCCTGCCACGGTCAGTCGCGCCGGAATCCTTTACATCAGTACGGACGACGGTACCCAGTGGCACAGTCTCATCAACTTGTGGCTCAAGACCAAGAAGAGCAAGTACAGTGACGAGATCATGGCCGCCTTCCGCTCTTACTTCGACGATTACGTCGCCGACACCTTGCTCTGGTTGCTCATTAATACCAGCGCGGTCGTGCCTATAGAGGACACGAATAGGGTGCAGGTCATGTTGTACATGCTCGACGGATGCTTGAACGAGACCAACACGGCCAGTCCCGAGACGCTTCAGACCGTCTTCGTGTACTGCGCCGTCTGGGCCCTTGGAAGCAGTCTGACCTTGGCCGACGACGGCACCGACTACAGGAAGATGTTCTCTGACTGGTGGCGCGAGACCTGGAAGGCCGTCAAGTTCCCCAGCCGCGAGACCGTCTTCGACTACTGGCTCGACCCGAGTGCCAACGGCTTCGACAGCTGGACCAAGTCTCCCTTCTTCACCACCGTCGACTTCAACTCGCAGACGACGGCCATGACCAGTGTCACCGTGCCTACCCCCGAGACCTGTTCGATCATCTTCTGGATGAACCTCTTGGTCGAGATGCGTAAGCCCATCATGCTTGCCGGACCCGCCGGTACCGGAAAGACCCAGTTGGTTAACGGTATGTTGAACGAGTTTGACCCCACCACCAGGGTGTCGAGCACCATCAACTTCAACTTCTACACCTCCGCGGCCGTCGTGAGCAACACGATGTCGTTGGTTTTGGAGAAGAAGACCGGAAGTAACTTCGGACCCCCCGGACAGGCCAAGCTCGTCTACTTCGTTGACGATTTGAACCTCCCCGAGGTCGACACTTACAACACCCAGAGTGCCATTGAGCACTTGAGGCAGCACATGGAGTATGAACACTGCTACGAGCTTGCCAAGATGACCCTGAAAAACATCAGCAACACGCAGGTCGTCACGTGCATGAACCCCACCGCCGGATGCATGTTCGTCAACCCCAGGTTGCAGAGGTGGTTCGCCACCTTCGCCATTGGTCTTCCCGGACCTACTAGTTTGTTGACTATCTACCAGACCTTCTTGGACGGTCACTTGAAGCCCTTCGAGGACGAGGTCAAGAAGCAGAGCAACAACCTGATCAAGGCCGCCATGGGCTTGCACACCATGGTCTCGCAGACCTTCAGGAAGACTGCCGCCAACTTCCACTACGAGTTCAACATTCGTCACATCAGTAATGTGTTCCAGGGACTGTTGGTCAGTAACCCCTCTCAGTTCCAGAGCGCGGAGAAGTTCGTCTTGCTCTGGCTCCACGAGTCTGAGCGTGTCTACGGCGACAGGTTGGTCAGTCCCGAGGACATGCAGAAGTACAACCAGTTGGCCCAGAACCAGTGCAAGAAGGTTTTCCCTTCCTTCCCCATCGCCAAGTTCTACGCCGACACCAACGCCGATCCTCTCGTGTTCTGCCACTTCGCCGAGAACATCCAGGACCAGGTCTACGACCAGATCTTGGAGTACGGCGACATGAGCCACATCTTGGAGGGAGCGTTGCAGGAGTACAACGACACCAACGCCACCATGGACTTGGTGCTGTTCAAGGATGCCATGTGCCACATTGCGCGCATCGTTCGTATCGTCTTGAACGAGGGCGGCCACGCCTTGTTGGTCGGAGTCGGAGGAAGTGGAAAGCAGTCTCTCTCGAGGCTTGCGGCCTTCATCTGTGGCTACACCGTCATCCAGATTGTCATCTCCGGATCCTACGGCATCAACGATTTGAAGGAGGACCTAAAGATCATGTACAACAAGGCCGGTGTCAAGGAGGAGGGAGTCATGTTCCTGTTGACGGACAGTCAGATCGTCAACGAGCGCTTCTTGATCTACATCAACGATTTGCTCGCCAGTGGAAACATCCCCGATTTGTTCGCCCCCGATGAGGTTGACACCATTGTCAACGCAGTCACCAACAGGGTCAAGGCTGCCGGCATCGTGCCCGAGAAGAAGGCCTGCTGGGAGTTCTTCATCGGAGAGATCCGCAAGAATCTCCACGTCTGCCTCGCCTTCTCCCCCGTTGGAGACGACTTCAGGACTCGCGCGAGGAAGTTCCCCGCCTTGGTGAACTGCACCGTCATTGACTGGTTCCAGCCCTGGCCCGAGAACGCCCTGTTCGATGTTGGAAGGAAGTTCCTCTCGGACCTTGAACTTGGCAGTGAGGCCAACCGCGCCGCCATTGAGAAGTTCTTGCCCTACTCATTCTTGGCCGTCAACAAGATGACCCACGAGTACAAGAGGATCGAGAGGAGGTTTGTTTACACTACCCCCAAGTCTTTCTTGGAGTTGCTGAAGCTTTACAACGTTCTTCTTGAGAGGAAGAGGACCGATGCTCAGTCCGGAATTGACCGCCTTGACAACGGACTTCAGAAATTGAAGGAGACCGCCGACGGCGTCCAGGCCATGGAGGAAGATCTCAAGATCATGCTTGAGGATGCTGCCATCAAGAAGGAGAAGGCCGAGGCTCAGGCCGAGGTTGTCGGAAAGGAGAAGGCCATCGTCGATGCCGAGACCCAGTCCGCCCAGACTGAGCAGGCCGAGGTCGAGAAGGTTGCCGAGGAGGTCGGAATCAAGCAGAGGGATACCGAGGCGGATTTGGCCAAGGCCGAGCCCGCCGTCGAGGCTGCGATGGCTGCCCTGAACACCCTTGACCAGAAGGAGCTTGGTGCCTGTAAGGGTATGGTCAAGCCCCCGCCCGGAGTCGACGACATTTTCTCCGCCACCATGTGCCTGTTGGCCGGAGTCATGCCTAGTGTCACTGTCCAGAAGAACGGAAAGGTCAAGGACAAGGGCTGGGACAAGGCCAAGAAAGAGTTGATGGGCAACATCAAGGAGTACATGGAGAGGCTTAAGGAGCTTAAGGTCAAGATTGACGACGGAAGTATTAACAGCGTTAACTTCAAGGAGGTCCGTCAGTTTATTAACCTTGAACACTTCAACGTCGACACCATCAAGAGTAAGAACTCTGCCGCTGCCGGTTTGTGTTCTTTCGTCTTGAACATTGTCATCTACTACGATATCGTCGTGACGGTCGAGCCCAAGCGTATTGCCTTGGCTGAGGCCAACGCCACTCTCTCGTCCGCCAACAAGAGGCTCGGCGAGGTTTTGGCAAACGTCGCGGAGTTGCAGTCCAAGCTTGCCCTGTTGACCGCCGAATTGGACGAGGCCAATGCCATCAAGCAGAAGGCAATGAACGACGTTGCCAAGGGCGAGAGTAAGCTCAACCTTGCTCAGCGTTTGACCAACGCCCTCGCCTCCGAGAACGCGCGTTGGGCCATCAACGTCGAGGTGCTCAGGGAAGACGCCAAGCTCCTCACCGGAGATGTGCTTCTTGCCTCCGCCTTCATCTCGTACATTGGTCCTTTCACCAAGCCGTTCAGGGTGAAGCTCATGGAGGAGCAGTTCGTGCCCTTCTTGCAGGCCGGCTTCAAGGCCGCCGCGGGAGAGGATGGACACGTTCCCATGAGCGAAACCGCCGATCCGCTCAAGATTTTGACCACGCCTGCCGAGGTCGCTGGGTGGAACGCTGACGGCCTTCCCGCCGACGTTGTATCTACTGAGAACGGAAGTATCGTCATGAACAGCAGTAGGTGGCCGTTGATGATCGACCCCCAGCTCCAGGGTATTGCTTGGGTCAGGAACATGGAGAGCGGTGAGGACCGCGACCTCCAGATTGTCCGTCTCGGCCAGAAGGACCTCATCAGGAAACTGGAGAGGGCCCTTGACCGTGGAACCGTCTTGCTGATCGAGAACTTGGGAGAGACCCTCGAGGCTGTCCTGAACCCCGTCATCCAGCGCGCGACCATCAAGCGTGGAAGCAAGTACTTCATCAAGGTCGGAGACAAGGAGTGCGATTTCAACCCCCAACTTCCGCCTTTACTTGCACACCAAGCTCGGAAACCCCCACTACCCCCCCGAGATTCAGGCCGAGACCACGCTCATCAACTTCACCGTTACGCTGAAGGGACTCGAGGACCAGTTGTTGGACAAGGTCGTCGGAAAGGAGCGTGCCGATCTTGCCACGCTCAGTGAGGAGTTGGTCAAGCAGCAGAACGGCTTCACCATCAAGGTCAAGGAGCTCGAGGACAACATTTTGTTCAAGCTTGCCGCGGCCGAGGGAGACATCACCGAGGACGTTGAGTTGATTGAGGGCTTGGAGGAGACCAAGAGGATCTCTCTTGACATTGAGGCGAAGAGTGCCGTCGCCAAGACCACTCAGGCCAACATCCTCATCACCTCCGAGAAGTACCGCTCCGTCGGCAACAGGGCCTCGTTGCTCTTCTTCATGATGAACGACTTGGTCAAGATCCACACCTACTACATCTACAGTCTTGACGCCTTCGAGGGCGTCTTCTACAGAGGTATCGACAAGGTGAAGGAGGAGATCGAAGAGGCTGAGGTCGACGAGGGTGAGGATCCTCCCACTCGCCCCGAGAAGAACGATGAGGAGCTGGCGGCGAGGTGCGTCGTCTTGATTGATAGCATCACCACTACCGTGTTTAATTACATCAGGAGGGGACTGTTCGAGGTCGACAAGCTTACTGTTGCGACGTTGTTGACGTTGAAGATTTTGGTCAACGATGGCAAGATGCCCCAGGCGGACGCCGACATGCTCGTCATGGGCAAGGTTAGTACTGACCCCGGCAACATGGGACCGCTCCACGAGTGGCTTCCAGACGCCATCTGGCCCAAGATCAAGGCTTTGGAGAGCATGGCTGCGTTCAAGGGTCTCGGTGACAACATGCAGAGCGACAGTGATGACTGGTCCGCCTTCTTCGACGACGAGAAGGCTGAGAAGGCCAAGATCCCTGGAGACTACGAGAAGGGCCTATCGACCTTCGAGAGGCTGGTGTTGTTGAGGGCGCTCAGGCCCGACAGGTGCAGCACGGCTTTGGCCACCTGGATCGGACAGGTCATGGGCAAGGTTTACGTCGAGGACCCCGTGTTCGACATGGCGCAGACCTACGGGGAGACCAGCAACAAGACTCCCGTCTTCTTCGTGCTTTTCGCCGGAGTCGACCCCATGCCTTGGGTCGAGGACTTGGGCAAGGAGTTTGGCATTACTACGGAGAGCAAGAACTTCATCAACATCAGTATGGGACAGGGCCAGGAGCCCGTCGCTGAGGGTGTCGTCGAGAGGTTCGCAAAGGAGGGAGGATGGGTCATGCTTCAGAACTGTCACTTGATGAGTACGTGGGTGCCCAAGCTCGAGCGCCTTCTTGAGGTTGTGAGCGAGGACGCCCACGAGAGCTTCAGGTGCTTCATCAGTGCCGAGCCCCCTCCCATGGCCAACTGGAAGAACATGCCCGAGTCCTTGATGCAGAGTTGTGTCAAGGTCGCAAACGAGGCCCCTGCCGATATCAAGAGTAACTTGAATAGGGCCTGGGCGAACTTCAACCAGGACAAGCTCGACGGATGCGACAAGACCAACGAGATGAAGGCGTGCCTCTTCTCGTTGTGCTGGTTCCACGCCGTCGTGTGCGGAAGGAGGCGTTTCGGCCAGCAGGGCTGGAGCAGGAAGTACTCCTTCAACACCGGCGATTTGATCATCTGTAGTAACGTCTTAGGCAGTTATTTGAACGCCAACCCCACCACCCCGTGGGACGATTTGAGGTACATCTTCGGAGAGATCATGTACGGAGGACACATCACCGACGCGTGGGACAGGAGGACGTGTAACACGTACTTGAAGGTCTACCAGGACCCCGGTTTGTTGAGCGGACTTGAATTGGCCCCCGGCTTCAAGAGCCCCAACCCCGAGGCTTTGGACTACGACGGCTACATCTCGTACGTCGAGACCGCCATGCCTCCCGAGAGCCCCCCGTTGTTCGGTCTTCACCCCAACGCTGAGATCGGCTACTTGACGAGCAGCACGGAGAACCTGTTCTTCAAGATCTTGAGCATCGGAGGAGGAGGAGGCGATGGAGGAGGAGGATCCGGCGGCGACATCGTCAAGGACACCATGAACAACTTGATGGAGAGGCTGCCGGAGCAGTACGGAATGGTCGAGCTCAACTTGAAGGCCAAGGAATTATTGGCTGATAACGAAGTCGGCCCGTTCATCGTCGTGGTCTTGCAGGAGTGCGGAAGGATGAACGTGCTGTTGGGAGAGATCGGCAAGACTTTGTCGGACTTGGACAAGGGCTTGAAGGGACAGCTGAACATGACGGTGGCGCTCGAGGATCTCATCGCCGCGTTCAAGATCAACCAGTGGCCCGGAAGGAACCCCTTCAGCAAGTGCACCTGGCAGAAATACGCCTGGGCTTCGCAGAAGAACTTGATGAGCCAGTTCGCCGACATGCTCGCGAGAGTGGAGCAGCTCGCCGGGTGGAGTGAAGACATGAAGACCCCCCATCTCAATCTGGTTGCCGGGTCTCTTCAACCCCAGTTCGTATTTGACCGCCGTCCAGCAGGTCACCGCGCGTGCCACCGGAGTCGCCCTCGACAAGATGACGACCGAAACCCACGTCACCGCGCACTGGGAACACACCGAGCTTACGGAGCCCGCCGTCGAGGGATGCTACTGCCACGGTTTCTTCATGGAGGGAGCTCGCTGGCCCAAGGGTGACGACGCTGGAGAAGAATTTGTGGTTTCTGGTACCAAATGTATTGGATCGCTCGCGGAGAGTAGGCTCAAGGAATTGCTACCCACCATGCCGGTCATTTACTTCAAGGCCGTCGCCATCCAGCCCACGTGGGAGCCTTCCCCCGTCGGATACTTGCGCGGAGACCCCAGCGTCTTTGAGTGCCCCATTTACACCACCACCTTCCGTGGCCCCACTTACGTCTGCTTGGCCACCCTCAAGACCGATGTGCCCACTTCCAAGTGGGTCATGGCCGCTGTTGCGATCATGATGCAGAGCGACGATTAGATTGATTTTGGGCTAGAGTAGGATACTAATTTGGGAAAGACAAAGATGCGATCTTCTCTTGTATTTTATAATACGACATGCACCATTTTTATTGCCTCACCATTTAACATGCTTTTAGAGTTCTGAGGAGTTCTCTAAAGGAAGTTTGGTGGGGTTGGAGGAGGGTGAAGTCGATGAAAAGGAAGGGGAGAGAGTTGAATCGTTCGTACCAATACCAAAAAACCAAAAAAAACTTATTGAAACACTTTTATTACTGGAAAATTCATCATTATTATTATTCAGATTTAGCTTTTGACGCGTATAGGAGTCGTCCTTCGAGTAGGTTCTTTGAAGACTCGCACAGCGAGTCCTTGTACTTGGTCAGATCCTCGAGCCAGCCAGCCTCCTCGATGATATCCAAGAAGACCGAATCGCAATCGCCCTCGAGCATGATGTCGTTCGGGTTCTTTGCAATGTTGATGTCAGCGCGGAACCCTGTGGCGGTGTCGCGGTCTATCACGAGGCGCGTCATATTGGGAGAGGCGGCCATTTGAGGAAGGCTGGCGGTGGGGAAAACAGTGAGGGACGTGCCAGCGACAATGAGAATGTTCGCAGCCGTTGCGTCTGTCTGCGCGTTGTCGTGGAATTCAGCGGGGAGGTTTCTTCCGTAGAGGACTGTGCTTGGCTTGACCAAGGGCTTACTGCACGAAGGACATTTGATCGGGGTGGATTTTTTAGGGGCTGACGAATCCGTCTTGTAGATGTCCTTGATTTGGGTTTTGACAAGGTTTGTGAATGTCGATGTCTCCATTGGCGCGCCGCAACCCTCGCACGAGATGGTCGCCAGCGAGCCATGGCAAGAGATTAATTTCTCTGTCGGAATGGACAACTTGTAGTCGAGCCCGTCCTGGAAGCGACGAGTTAGCTTTGGTTATGCAGGAGCGTTAACGCTACTGTTATGGTAAGGTTCACTCACAATGTTCTGAGTGTACGAGCGCAGCAACTTATTCTTGTCGGAGAGAAGCTGGGAGAAGGCGTGATATAAAGTTGGCTTCCAGATGTCGTCTTCGTGAAGGCCAAGAATGAAAGGTCGTCGGACCTCGAGGTACGGAAGCGGGTTTGTTTTGAAAATGTCCCAGCTTACGACGTACGTAGGGTCCTGTTCCATCAGTTTTTTCTCCTTGTCGGATGCGGTGAGGAGCTCGGGGCGAAGGGTGTCGTACATGCCCCCCGCCGACCTGAAGTCCGGAATACCAGAAGCAGTAGAGACGCCAGCGCCGCTGAGGAGGATTACTTTGGAAGAGCCGTTAGTTAGCAGCTTCGCCACGTGAGAAATGGTTTTCGTTGACATGGGTGGGGGGGAGAGGGGAGAGGGGGTTGCCGGGATCGATTTTGGGTTGTGTTATTTTCTTTTTGTAGGGGTGAGCGGGGATAGGAAAGAATGGCTATGGGCGTGGAATATATAGGTATGTAAGTATTCTGGACTATTATCTCTGCAATCACTCCAATAAACAGTAAATCGTAAGACAAATCATGATTGGGTTTAAGATCTTGCCAGGACTCAAGAGAAAAGATAACTAGGGCAATGCTTCCGCGACCGGTGACAATCACAAGAGTCCCATAAGGACGCGCTGTCCTAGTAAAATATCTTCTCCATGTGATCACAGAAGGCGTTGCCGCGACAACCACTGCGAATGAACCCACAATCTTCTCCTCGAGAACCACATGCTCATTGACCCCGGTCATGAAGGCTATGATTAGCCGCGCCACAAGGCCCCAGCGCAATTCCCCCCCGATCGCATCTATATAAATGTATATCACCAATTTTATAAGTAAAATAGCTTGTTTTAGCGGCTTAAAAATCAATTTGCATGTTCTCAGCCTCTCCATCCTCGTCCTCCCACAACAACTCCAACTTCTGCACCCTCTGCCTCTTCCTCTTCTTAATTTTCTTCAGAGCAACGCCCTTAACCGCCCTTCCGCCTCCTTTCGTCCCCTCCCTCCTGCCCCTCTTGATCATGATGGCGTCCAAATCCTCGGCCGCCTTGAGCATCTCCTCCCTAATTTTTTTGTCGAACTCCTCCTCCCTCTTTTCGTAGATTTTCTTCCTCGTTTCCTTCTCCTTCTCGATGTCTTCCTCCTCCTTCAGCTCCCTCTCCTCGAGTTCGGCTTCGTCGGCGTTGCCCATGCCAATCATGTCCTCCTCGGCTTGCATCAGAATGGCCTGTCTGTCGACCGCAATCTGGATCCCCCTCTCCTCGGCCAGCTTGGCCGCCGCCGTCGCCGCCTTCTCGTCCATTTCCCTCTGTCGCAACTGCTCCGCAGCTTTCTGCGCGTTAACCTTCTTTATTTCCTCCTGTTTGATCTTTTCGAACTGCGGCGACGGCGAAAAAGTGTTGGAATTATTGAATTCACTCCGAAGCCCAGCGAGGTGCGAAGCGACGAGCTGGAAGACAGTATTATGCAACCGAGGAGCGAAGCGACGAGGTTCGCAATTTCCACCTCTAGCACGGCGAACGTTAGCGAGGAGCGACGCGACGAGTTTTCTGCTGCCTTTACCTCTCTGCTCGCCCGAGCATTTATTTCAAGAGAGAATAAGGGCTACATCGTCGCTTCGCTCCTCACGGGCTTCGTCCGCTCCTCGTTTCGCAATTTCCACCTCTAACACGGCTCGCTTCGCCCAAATTCTTAACCCTAAATTTTATCTCACCTCCTCCTTGCGAACGTCACCCTCGCCCGCCTTGGCCCTGTCCCAGTTCTCGATCTTCTGCAGCTGGACCGCCTTCTTCTCCGCCTCAGCTTCGACGACCTTCTTCTCCTGTATTACCACGGCCTCTTTCTGGGCCTCTCCCTTGTCGTATTTGGTGTTGAGGCTGTAGTCTTCTTCGATTTTCAACTTCCTCACCCTCTCGACGGCCTGCAGGCGAAGCTTGTTGATCTGCTCCTCCAGTATGGGTTGCATGAACTTGGCCGAGTCGAAGAAGATCTTGCTGAACGGGTCGATCTCGACCGTCGGCAGGTTGTACTGGATAGCGTTGGAGAACATGAGCCTCAAGTCCTCGATGACTTCGTAGTAATTTTTGTACTTTCGAGCCCACAAATTGTTCTGGATTATGGTGAAGTCGGCCCTCTTGGCGATGACGTTGTCGTACCCGAGCGGGTAGATGGGTTCGTAGAACGGCTTGAAGTGCTGCGAGCGAGCCGAGGAGCGAAGCGACGAGTTAGTATAGAATGCTCGTTCGTTAATACGAGGAGCGTAGCGAGTTCTATTTACATCGTTTACGTAATCTCCTCGCGACTCGCTCAATCCAAATCATTAACTCACCTTGCTGTACTTGTTACTCTTTAACACCTGCATGACGGCCCGTATTCTTCTCTCGCCCCACTCCTTCAATTCGTTGTGTTTTTTCTGCTGTTGCGTTTCCGGGATCGGCGTGACCTGCCAGCCGCAGCTCCACGGAGCCGGGTTCAAGAAGATCCCGTCCATTTCCCTTTGGTTCCTCTCCCTCCCCTCGGGGCTGAGGTCCCACCTCTCGTTCCCGCCGCTGGTGAAGTAGTCCGCCGCCGATTGCCTGATGTACTTGAGCATGTGCTCCCCCGCATCGTGGTACGCAATCGCGTTGGTCTCGTTGGCGTCGTACCCTTCCCTGTTCGCGTCGCAGCAGTTGCTAAACACCAGCAGTATGTCGTCCAAAAAGTCGCCCGTGCACGTGTAATAGTTTCCGGCGCGGAGCTTGCACTCCACCGTAGTCAGATCCATGGGCTTCTTCACTTTACTAAAGTAATAGTCCGAGAATTCCTTCTGGGTCCAAATTTTCGTCACGGGAACGTTAAAGAAGAGCGGAATTTTCTTCTCCGTCTTGGCGGGGTTAAGCCAGTCGTGCTTCAGCAGCGCCTTGAGCCAGCGCTTGCAGTCCTTCTCCCAGCCCAGTAAATGCGCATCTAAAGCATCGTTCGCCTTGCCCGTTTCGAACGACCACAATATCTTCCCGTCCCTCATCCTGAACTTTTTCGCGATCTGCGAGGGCGAGCGAAGCGAAGCCCGAGGAGGGGAGGGGGGAGCTAGTGTGAATTGCTTCTAGTATCGCTCGCCCGTAATTATAAACGTACCTCCTCCGCGATGTCCCTCATGCTCCTAACTTCCTCATAAACCGGCTGCGCTCCTCCCAGTTGCGCTCCTCCAAAATTCCCCCCCCATCGCCGACGCCTCCTGCTCCCTCTTGACCTGCTGAGCCATCATGTTGAGTTTCGCCGTTACCTTCCCCCTCGCCTCCCCCCCCAAATGATAAAACCTATCGTTCAAAGGCTCGAGAACCTCCTCATGCCTCTCCCTGATCTTCTTCATGTACACGTTATAAAGCTTCCTAAACGCCTTCACTCCCTGCGAGCGACGAGCGTAGCGAGTCGAACGTTTTTAGTTGCGTATTTAACGAGTTAGAATTGGGTGGGGGTGAAAGCGGCTTGTGCGTTTAGACTGCGTAATTGTCTCGCCGCTTCGCTCCTCGCGGCGTTCGTACCTGCTCGCCGAACTTCACCATGAGCTCAGAGTGAGGCGACCAATCTTGCCTCATCCAGTACATTATGCAGTTATCAAAAATTGTAACCATATCGTACTCGAAATCTTCCACTCTATAACAAATAATTTAAAATGAGTTTAGATATGAGTTAGATATTATGAGAGAACGTAAAAATATTTATTCGAATCAATCTCACCTCTTATAAGAATCCCTCGAAATCCTACTAATAACACACTTCAAACTAACCGGATTATGTATAACACTCTTCCACCCTTCCCAACCCCTCACAGCCTCCAAAGTCTCAAAAGGTAAACTAGTAGTATGCTGAACCCCTCCACTCCAAAAGGTATCAGTTTTGAAGGATTCGACGAGGTTTTTTAGGGCGCGTTTGTGGAGGCGGTAGGAGCCCCAGTCGCCGGTGGGGGGGTATTTTACGCGCCCGTGTTTCATTTCGGCGATGCTTAGTTTGTGGAAGAGTTGGATGGGGTTTGGTGTTTGGGTTTTTAGCCAGCCGAGCATTTTGTCGGCCATTTGGGTGTACTGTTGGCCTCCGGGTCGTTTGTCGTAGTACTTTTTGCAGTTGTTGAAGACGACTTCCATTTTTTCTTTGAGGACGAAGCGGGATTTTATTTCGGAGGTTACGATCATATTGGTTATCGTTAAAAAGTCCAGGGGTTGTTTGATGATTTCGAGGTATTGGTGGGGGTAGTTTCCTTGGAAGTAGCTGGGGACGGGGTAGAGGAACCAGTGGCAGAGGTTGGTTTTGATGCCGTGTTCCAGGACGCGGAGGCAGGTTCGCCAGTCGAAGCACAGCTCGGGGTAGTGGTTGCCGGCGCCGCCTAGAGCTAGGGACATGAAGGCTGAGCGGGGCGAGCGAAGCGAGCCGTGTTAGAGTAGGACGTTGAGAAAATCGAGTGGTCTAGCGGTCTCACCTTCGCATTCTGTGGAGCGGCGAGCGAATCTCGCCGTGTTAGATCGGGGGTGTGGGGGTTCTCTCAGTGTGGTCTAACATTCCTCACCTTCAAGCATCTTCGTAACCAACTCCCTCTCCTCCCAATCCGTCCCCTGCGTCCCATCGCACACTCCGATCCTATTCCCAAACGCCCTCCTGACGTCAGCCACCACCTCATGAAGGTACGAGTAACGTGGATCTGGAACTTCATCGAATGCCGATACGTATTGGTTTAGGAGGACGCCCTTTTTATTAGGTTGTAGGGATCTTTTTGATTGCTCCCATTTGTTTTCGCTTCCGGTTAGGCGGCATTTGAGCTCGACTTCTTTGAGGCCGTCGATGCGGTCGCCGATTCGGGGTTTGTATTCGGGGCGGGATTTGTGGGATTTTTTTAGGATTTGGTTAGTAACCCAGTAGGCAGGGCGGCAGCGGTTGAGGAGGGAGAAGAAGTGGAGGCACATTTTGCGGGTGGAGGGGGACCAGGGGAGGGGGGTCCAGGAGTTGGGGGAGTATTCTTTGGGGTGGGTGGAGGTGTAGGCGCGGTTGTTGGAGAAGGATGAGTTGTTGGGGGAGGTGAAGCGGTTGAGTGTTGGGGAGAGGCTGCGGTTGGTCGAGAACTGGCTGGAGGAGGAGGAGGAGGAGGGACGAGCGCGGGGTTTGGGAGGGGATTTCAAGGCGTCGCGGGCCTTCTTCTCTTTGAAGTTGAAGTCTTTCATGAGGCTGTGGAGGGGCAATTCGAGCGAGGAGCGAAGCGACAGGTTAGAATTGAGTCGGGGTAGGGGTGATGGCGCAGGCAACAAGCCAAGCGCGCATCATCGCTCCTCCTCCAGGATGCGTCCTCTCACCTAACCCTCTTCCTCTCCATCTGATTCGCGCACGTATCAATCCACTTCCTATCCTTAACCTTCGCATCATTATCACTCCTCGCATTAAACCTCTTACAATTACTAAAACAAAGCTCCAAATGACTCCAGAACTTTCCGACGTTTGCGTCGTAATGGCCGGAGTGGAGGTTGGAGGAGATGGTGGCGAAGTCGATGGGGTTGGGAACGTGGGTGGGGTAGGTGGGGAAGAAGGTTAGGTTGACGGGATCGTGGAAGAGGTAGTTGTAGCGGGAGACGGAGGGGTCAGAGCGGGAGGAGATTGTTGTGAGGTAGGAGGAGAGGGTGGAGCTGAGGGGGGGAGGGAGGGATGACATTGGGGTGGGGTGGGGGCCCTTCTCCTTGGCGTGGTGGGCACTACTACTACTACTACTACTACAGTAGGAAACTGACGAAGCTGTGCTGGACACTGGGCCGCGAAGGCGGGGGAAGGCGTGTAGAGGCAGGAAAGTTGGTCTTGCGTCTCTGATATTCGCCGGCGGCCGATACCCTCCTGCTGAGGCAATTTACACTTCTTTTACGCTGTGTGACGGCTTGGATATAGTGCGATCGACGTTTTATGGTTTACGAGATCAGCGATGAATGATAACAAAGGTCTGAAGATGAGCGTTTACTTCTCTATCTCTTTTCTGTTTTATGTGAAAGTCCTGTAATCTCGGAGCGATTACCAAATCGCTTTGCGTTCCCTCATTTAAGACTCGTGTGTGTTCAGTTTCCTAGACTGCGTAGAGTTTGACATTTGACATCCTCTAGTCCTTATCCACGAACTCTCAGGTCGCGTTGATAAAGGTTTTAGACCCTAGTAGTCGTGCCGCACGAGATCCCCTCCTAGCTACTCCGCCTCCTCGCACGAGAACAGCACCGAACGGATAGCCAAGGTGAGACCCACCGCAGCCCTGTAACACACAGCCATTGCTGAATCCAAGAGACTGCACTACAACGCATACTTCCGCACACAACTGCACTCTGTCGTAATTGTCGTAATTGATCCCTAACCCTCCCCGCCGCTTCGCTCCTCCCCACCCTGCTCCCTGTTCTCCCCCCACCGCCCCCCCTCCAACAGCATGTTCCACTCTCCCACCCCCACCTCCTACGCAAGCTCCGCCCCCGTCCCCCCCTCCTCCCCCTTCTTTACCCCTCCTGTTGTTCCCCCAACCTCCACCTCCTCCTCCCTCGTCTCCTTCCTCCACACCCTAAAATCCAAATACGGTCACTTCACCGACAAACAATCCGGTGTTGAAATCAACGGCATCACCAGCGACAAGCTGAAGAGCAAGAGGTGGAAGGACAGGAAGAATATGAAGGGGGAGGGGAAGGTTTATAATAAGATACATGATATGTTGAGCGATTCGGAGAGTGATGGGGAGGAGGAGGTTGATCAGGATGACGTTGATCCGGCTGGTGAGTAGAATAGAGTAGAGTAAAGCAGATTCCTAGAATTTTAATGCCCCCCCCCACTCTCAACAAATCTAACACTCGCTCGCTTTGCTCGCCGCTCGTTTCGCTCGCCGCTCGTTCGCTCGCGCCCACCCACAGACGCCAACTCAAACCAATCCACCGCAGACTCCCCCCTCAACCGCCTCCCCCAAACATCTGGCCGCCCCAACCCCCACCACACCTCCTCTTCCGCCTCCGCCTCAAAAATCTACGAATCCGCAACGCCCTACTACACCTCCCTCCGCGGCCTCACCTCCCCCGACGTCTCCGACAGCCAGCGCCTCGGGAATGGGACGGGGTTTCAAACTCTCGGTGCGCACACAAGCCACCACAAACTGCCCTTCGCAGAGCAGCAGATCATCCTTCGCTCGTCGTACTTGCTGCTTGAAACGCAGGCTTGCACGCTTAAGCCCTATCACC
>BLQM01000452.1:22953-35566 GCA_012489335.1 Triparma laevis f. inornata | reverse complement strand
CCCACCCCCCCTAACCTCTAACCCCTTCTTCAACTCCCCCCACGCTTCTCTACTGACAACCTTGACACCGTTGCCCATGGCCATCTCCGCCATGGAGAACATCTCCAGCGTAAGCCACTCCGGCGGCTTTCCCTCTCCCCTCCACTTCTCCACCGCGTTCGCCAACCACGTCCACACGTCCTCCGCCAACTTCTTGTCTCCGTTCCACACCCACTTGTTCATCAACGTGGCGTCGAAGCAGAGCTCGTCGTCGTCGTGGTCTTGGAAGTAGTAGAACCTGCTCCTCATGTTCTTGATTTGGGTGTTGTTCTTGACGATCAGAATCCAGAGCGCGCCGCGATCGATAAGGCTCAGGAAAATCGTGAACGCTGCGAGCCAGATGGCGAAGACGCAAAAAAAGCCAATCTCAATGTACTTTTTTTCAGCAACTAAGTCCTCCTCCGTGTTGTTCTCGAAGTAGAAGTATACCGTACTAAAACCGACAGCCCAGCTGGCAAAAATGTTGAAGAAGAAGTACGGCCCTCCCAGCTCGGTCGGAGATAAGAAGGCAAAAATCATTGAGAAGTCACACACGAACTTTGTCACGGCCCTGAAGACGAGACTAACTAATACGGAGCCCAGCCCTGTTCTCGTGGGGATCCAGTACGTAAAGTCTCTCGACAAAACCTTGAAGATCATCAAGGCTCCAATTTCTGCGCCCAACAGCAGCAATATCCTCGTAACGCCTGACCCTTCAACCCCTCCGAAAGATAAAAAGACCAAGCTCACCGAGCGCATGAACGTGCCTATGGCCGATATTATCATCATGCAGACGAACGCCTGGAACTTGGCTGTCGCGGTCAACGAAGCCAAGTAGCCCGTCGCGAACGGCTGCTTTCGCTGCTTCTGAGGACTTACGTCCGCGTCGTAGGATATTGACGCACTCGTGAATCCGACGGCTGCCGCGGACGCGAGGATACTGATTAGGGCGGCATAACTAAACTGCGACGAACGAAGTGAGTCGCACAAAGATTGGTGTTCACGAGTTAGAATTGCGTAGCGAAGAAAAAGACTTGCGCAGCCGAAGTAAAAGCGCTAATATCGTATTCATAGCTCGTCGCTTTGCTCGTCGCGGCTTCGTACCTCCTTGTTGACGGCCATGACGGTCATTTGCAAGACGATCGAGGGGATGGACTTGCCCAGGATGACCAACGCTTTCCCCATCAAGAACTCCTCTAGCGAAGGCATGGTTTGGTATCCCTTCTTAGGCCTGCGAGAGTTGATCTCCAAATCTACCAGCTGGAAAGCCGTGGTAAATCCATGGGCGAAACTGGCTCCCAATAAAACCCAATATAAAAAGGCTGGCCGCCCGCGGTTTGTGTTTCAATTAAAAAATCCCAAATTAACTATCATTACCACTCGCTAACCTGCCTTATCGACTCGTCAAAAAGCTATAATACTCCGCCTTCCCATTGTTATTTGTATTGAAAGTCAACTTAGACTGACCGCGGGCGTTCTCGCACAAATGTATCCTATACCCTCACCCGACAGTACAAACTTGTAACATGCGCTACCTGGGAATCACGTCGTGGAGGAGTCCGGGTCACACGCGCCGTGATCCGGGATGCATCCACGGTCTTCCTGACCACAGTCTTCCTGACCACGTCGACCTCTGAACAAAACAGTTTCGTCCCAACAGGAGATGTACAAATTGTCGCTGACCATGGCTGCGGAGAAGCCATAATCATAAGGAGCAAATGGAAGGTCGCCAAGGAAGTTCCACACGTGGTTGCTGGTTTTGTCGCTTTCAGCGGCAATGGAGAAATCGCAGCGTTTGTAACTATCATTTCCTCCGTCATCTTGGACCAAGAAAAAGCTTCCTTCAGAAAACATCTCGCAGTGTATAACACCCGTTGATCCTGTTGCTAGTCCATACGAGTAATCTGCGATTTTTGCGGACTTCTTTTCAGCAACGTTGATCTTATGAAGAGCCTCGCTCGTCATGTAGAACAACGATGGAGGTAACGCTGGACTGAGACATGTCGATCTCAACCAGTTCTTAATCTTATTTAGCACACAGTGATGAAATGCAGATAAATCTGGAGATCTTGACGAAAATCTCAAAACATACGCAAAAATGCATCGAGCCACCATTGCCCAGGCCTTCCACCAAAAAGCCTGTTCGTCACGTTCCACCACCATTCACACACTGCCCGGCTCTGGACCCACCCATCTCCCGCCCCGCAACCCCCGATCTCCGCCACCCGCCCCCCAACCCCCAACAGCCCCCCCTACAGTTGTAAACCTCTCCCGTCCCCCTTCACACTCTCCAACAAAATGCCCACCAGACGCTCCCTTTCCCCGACCTACCAGCGCAACCCGGGTCCTGATGGAGCATTGTCGTCCCGCTCGCAAAACAGCCGTAAGCAGACAGTGACCCTAGATGCTAAGACTGCGGCCGCAGTGGACCGCCGGAAGTCAACTGCGAGGCCGTCGCGGGCCCTCACCCGGCGCAGCACCTTCAGCGACGTCACGAGCAGGAAGAGCTCCACCGCGGTCTCGCACTTCCCCAAGGCTGCGGCGCGTCGGGGTGACCTCACGTCGGCGGACGAGTGCCGGTTGACCGGAGCCTGGATCACTTGGCACCTGCTCATAGATAGCTGTCACGCGGTGTTGCGTGGGGCGATGAAGCACTGGTGGCGGCACTGCCTTTACATGGATTTACACCAGCGCCACTCCGTCGTCGAGAAGCTCGAGGCGGAGCGGCGGGAGTTCCTCAAAGAAAGAGACATGCTCGACTCTCAGAAGAAGGAGTTCGAGAAGAACAGCGCCAGCGTGGAGAAGGAGCTCACGGCCACTCGCACCCGGGCGGAGTCGGAGCACGTCATGGTGGAGAGCCTGACCGAGACGACGAACATGAAGCAGAATAAGATCAAGGAGCTCGAGGAGCGCCTGGCCGCGTCCGAAACAAAAAACAAGAAGCTAGAGACCAACTACCTCCAGCTCGTCGACAAGAGCATCAAGCTCAACCACCTGGTCTCTCGTGTCGCCTCCCTCCCCGTGGTCAACCCCGACGATATCCAGAGCTTCTTCGAGCACGTGGCGTCGGAGTCCAAAACTTCCTCCTCCGGCTCCAAGTCTCCTGGCCGCTTCGCCCGCAAGCTGTCCACCTCCCCCGTCAAACGTAGGACGTTCACCGAGGACACCGACTACTTCACCGAACGCCGCCGTCGCTCCCACATCGCCTCCCCCTCCGTTCACGTCGTTCCATCCTCCTCCTTCTTCGACCAGTCGGCGACGCTCGGGAACTCCCTTACTACGTTCCAGAACTCGAAGCTGAACCCCGCCAACAATCCCGCCAAAAACACAACCACCCAAGAACAACCCGAGCAGGAAGATTCCCTCCCCGGCGACGAATCTGACAAGCCTGACACTCCATCCTCGGACAACAAGGACGACCCGCCAAAGCCCGTCACCGATAAACCTCAGCTCAAGCATTCGGACTCAACGACGGGCTCGTTCAAGAAGAAGAAGTCGATCGCCGGCCCCAAACGAGGCCCCGTCCGCCCCTCTGCCTCCTCCCAAACCGGCAGGAAGAAGAGGGAGTCCGAAATAAACGAAATCGGCGAAGAGCTGTGGAAGAAAATCAACGAGCCGGTGGCGTCCAGCGCCTCCAACGCTGTCGCTGTCGCCGTCCGCGTCCGCCCCCTGAACAAGCGCGAGGTGAGGCACCACGAGGACAATTACGCGAGTGCGAGGAGAGGAGTGAAGCGACGATAATTAAGATCATTATAAACTAACTCGTCGTTTCGCTCGCTCCTCGGCTCGCTTCGCTCACCACAGATCGACCTCAAGTCGGATATTTGCGTGCAGATGTCGGAGAAGAGCCTCGCCCTAACGGAGCCCACCTCGCAGGAGACCTCCTCCTTCACGTTCGACTACTGCTTCGACACGACCGATCAAAGCCACTCGAACTATGCCGACCAAGAGACCGTCTTCAAGAGCCTTGGGATCGACATCCTCCGCAACGCCTGGGAGGGTTACAACGCCTGCCTGTTCGCGTACGGTCAGACCGGAGCGGGAAAGTCCTGGAGCATCACCGGCTCCCACGAGCAACCCGGAATCATCCCCATGTTCTGCGACAAGCTCTTTTACTTCATCGAGCACCACTCCGCGCCCAACACCAACACTTCCGTTGAGGCGAGTTACCTGGAGATTTACAACGAGCGCGTCCAAGATTTACTGAACCCCGATGGCAGCAACCTCAAGGTGCGCGAGCACCCCATCACCGGCGTCTTTGTGGAAGGGCTGAGTTTCTGCGCCGTGGATTGCTACGACGACGTCGAGCTGCTGATGGACGAGGGCACAGCCGCCCGAACAATTGGCGCCACCAATATGAACGCCAGCAGTTCTCGAAGCCACTCCATCTTCGAGATCGTCATCACGCAGGAGCTGACGGACACCGCGACCGGTGGCGTCTCCGAGAAGCAGTCCAGGGTGGTCATCATCGATTTGGCCGGATCCGAGCGCGCGGGCAGCACCGGCGCGACCGGCACCAGGCTCAAGGAGGGAGCCCAGATCAACAAGTCTCTGTCTGCCCTCGGGCAGTGTATCCGCGCCTTGTCTGACGCCTTCAGCAAAGGAGACAGCGGCCACCATAAGGCCAACCTACAGAAGGTCCCGTTCCGAAACTCCGTCCTCACCATGTTGCTCAAGAACTCCCTCGTGGGTAACGCCAAGACCACGATGCTTGCCGCCATCTCGCCCGCTGACGCCAACTACTCCGAGTCGTTGTCGACGCTTCGTTACGCGCAGTCGGCCAAGAAGATCACCACAAAGGCCATCGTCAACGAGGATCCCACCGCCAAACTCATCAAGGATTTGAGGGAGGAAGTCGAGAGGCTCAAGATGGAAAAGTCTAGCGGATTTGCCGGGCCTCAAGACGGCGGCGCCATCTTGGAGGTGGAGGCTCTCATGCTTGAGAGGTCCATGACCAAGGACGCCAAGCGCCAGCAAACGGAGCGTTTGAAGGTGCGCAGGAAGACCATCCTCGCCATGACCGGTCAATCGACCAACACTGAGGAGACGTACATGAAGAACCCGCACCTTTCGAACATGAATCAGGATCCGAGCCTGTCCGGGTCCCTCAAGCTCATCATTTCGGACAACACGGCGATGAAGATCGGACGGAAGGACGCCGACGAGGCCCAAGACGTCCAGCTGGAGGGCCTGGGAATGAAGAAGGCCCACTGCGTCATTGAGAACAGGGCCGGCAAGCTATTCATCAAGCAAGCCGAGAAAACTGCCGACATTTACGTCAATGGCACCAAGCTTGACGAAGGAGAGGAGAAGGAGATCAAGAACAAAGACATGTTGGTGTTTGGGGTCTGCACGCACCTCTACCAGGTCACGATTCCGAGGATGAAGATGAAAAAGGAGAAGAAGTTCAAGCCGCAGCTGGACTCGTTCGCGGAGGGCGACGAGGAGGAGGAGGAGGACGACGAGAATGACGAGGAGGTGAGAAGCGGAGAGGAGTGGCGAGCGTAGCGAGCCGAGGAGCGAAGCGACGAGTATGTGGAGCTCGAGCGACGAGAATATAAAGATCTCGCTCCTCGAATGTATCGCTCTTGCTCCTCGTATACGTCGCTCTCGCTCCTCGCATGAAGAACATTATAAACTAACTCGTCGCTTCGCTCCTCGCTGTGGCTTCGTCCTCCCTTCGCTCGTCGCAGGAGGAGGAGAACTCGTTGGACGAGAGCGGAGCGCCCGTTGACGACGACGACACGACCATGACGTACCAGGAGGCGATTAGGCAGGTCGTGTTGGGCCGCCCCGAGACCCTGCATCAGAAGCAGGTTCGATTGGCGCACCTCGTTCTGTCTCAGTGGCGCCGCCCGGTCTTCAAGCGCTTGTTCGAGGAGCGCCTGGTGGAGGCCCTGCGGTTCTGCCAAGAGAGTAACCAGATCGCGATTGAAATGTTTACCCCTCTCCATTTCAGCATTCACCTCTCCTGCGCGGTCAAGTTGGACGACGCAGCCAGCCTGAACATGAGAGAGATCATCAAGTACGAGTACGTCCACATCAACATTAGGACGTCGACAAAGGAGGACAAGGACGAGGCGGAGGACGACACATACCAGGCTCACAACAAGGACTGGCTCTGCGAGTGCGGCAGGGTTGCGTTTGGAGAATTCTTGGACACCCTGAGGAGCAACTACGTGACTTTCAAGCCTCTCTGCGTGAGGTCGGAAGTTGAACTGGACAACCCAGCCGACGATCCGGTCCCGCAGGTCATCAAGTCGCTGTTCAAGGACGGCAAGACCGAGGCGACCTTGCTGGAGTTCCACCAGCACTTGAAGGCGGTCGAATCCAACAGCTTGGACATCAACAAGCCCTTGCTGAGGGACAGCGCGGGCAACGTCTTGAGTAACAGCGTCATTGACGATGATAGTTTGATGGACAAGG
Source organism: Triparma laevis f. inornata (assembly GCA_012489335.1). Lineage (NCBI taxonomy): Eukaryota > Bolidophyceae > Parmales > Triparmaceae > Triparma > Triparma laevis. The sequence continues at coordinate 29,122 of BLQM01000452.1, read as the reverse complement.
ACGAAGCGGCGGAGATCGTCAGGAAGGTGCTGCAGGGTGCGTTCGACGATTCCATTGCTCCCTTGGTGGAGGAGTTTGGCAGGCAGAGCGGCGGGGGTAGCGGGGGTGGGGGTGGAGGTGGAGGAGGCATCGACCTGGCCGATTTGGAAATGTACAAGGGCCGGTTGCTAGAAACGATCGGAAGCGGTAACGAGAAGGTGTCGTTGATGGCCGAGATCGCCGAGGAGTTCGAGGCCATCAAGTCCAGGCTTGGAGACGAGCACAAGGGAATGTTTAAAGAAATCAAGGTTGACGAGGGGACGCCGCAAGAAAGCTACCAAATCATCGGCGAAGACAACAAAAACAAAAACCTCAAGCAAAGTGGTAGTAGCGTGAGCTTCTCCGGGGTCACCAAGGTGAAAGAGGTCGAGGTGGAGCTGAATCTGCCAGAAAAGGTTACCAAAGGGCGAGAGGAGGTGGTTGAGGACAGTCCCATTGGGAATCTCGCCACAAAGCTTGAATACGAAGAGGTCGAGCGAGAGGGTGGGGAGGGTGGGGAAGGGGGAGAATTCGGAGTTGAATCCCAGTCCACGGGCAGGAAGACATTGGACAATGTCAACATCGGTTCGCATTTAGACGCTGCGGCTGCTGCTACGGCCTTGAGGGACCACGCTTTTCACGACGATGAAGACGAAGATGAGGCGGAGGAGGAGGTGGAGGAGGAGGATGGTGGGATGGAGAAAAACGACGAAAGCTGGAATCAGGCTGACGATGACGATGACGAGGAAGAAGAAGAAGAAGAAGAAGAAGAAGAAGAAGAAGAAGAAGTTGTTAGCGACTACGAGAAAGAAGGTTATGGGGAGGTTGACGACTGGGAACTCAAGAAAGATCATGGGGGCGATTATTATTGGAGTGAGTCTCGTCAAGAGTCCAGGTGGGCCGACGACGACGAAGACGACGACGAGGAGGAGGAGGAGGAGGAGGAGCAGGAGGGAGAGGGAAAGGAGGAGGAGGAGAAAGTGGCGGATCATGAAGGCGTCGATGACTGGGAGCTCAAGAAAGACCCTAACGGCGACTACTTCTGGAGTGAATCCCGACAGGAGTCCAAATGGGCAGACGAAGACGAGGACGAGGAGGAAGTAAGTGCCGAAACCGAAAATGAGGAGCACGAAGAGGAAGAATCGGTGCCTCCTCCTGTCATCGGCACTGCATCGCCCCCCAGAACCGAGAGCCGCAACAGTGTGGTCAAGCCTGTGCTCGACTTCGACGACTTGAGCGGAGATGAGTTCGACCTTGATGGCGAGTTGCCCCCGCCGACCGACTTCCACAATTACGAGAGTGACGGCCAGGGAAGAGAAGAGGAGACACCCCCAGAGCCAGATGCAGAGCCAGAGCCAGAGGCAGAGCAAGTGGTGGCCAAGGTGGAGGGCGATGATGAGGGGGTTGACGACTGGGAGCTCAAGAAAGACCCCGAGGGTGATTACTATTGGAGTGAGTCTCGCCAAGAGTCCAAGTGGGCCGACGACGACGAGGAGGAGGAGAAAGTGGCGGAGGATGACGGGGGAGTCGACGACTGGGAGCTCAAGAAAGATCCCGGAGGTGATTATTATTGGTCGGAGTCCCGTCAAGAGTCCAAGTGGGCAGAAGAGTAAACAGAACTTAAATTATTGTGACATTATCATACCAAATGATTCTTCTTAACTTCCTTACTTTTCTCTTACTGCTTTTCTCACTTTTCTCTTACTTCCCCTTAACCTTAACCCTACCCCACTACTCGTTACGCCCCGATGATGTTGTGCTGGGGGCCGTACCCGAACTTGGTGATGTTTTCGACGTCGCCGTCCTCTCCGATGACCAAAATGTCGTGCTCGCGGTAACCTCCGGCGCCCTCCATTCCGTGAGGGATCATGACCATCGGTTCCATGCTGATTACGTGACCAGGCTCGAGAACGGTCTCGATATCCTCCCTTAACTCCAATCCCGCCTCTCTGCCGTAGTAGTGCGAAAGGACGCCGAACGAATGACCGTAGCCAAAACTGCGGTACTGGAGAAGGCCCTCTTCGGCGAAGATGGCGTTGAGCTCCTGCAGCGAGGGTGAGCGCAGCGAGCGTGTGTTAGAATCGTTAAGCAGACGAACTAACAAAAAGTACGCGCGACGCTGTTAGGGTTATCACCTTGGCGATGCTGCCGCACGTCTTTCCAACGCCGTTCTTGATGGCCTCGAGACCAGCTTCGTGGACCTTGACGTTCGCTTCCCAGATCCTGAGAGCCTCGGGAGAGGGCTCGCCCATGAACATGGTTCGCTCCAAAGCAACGTAGTAGCCAGAAACCATGGGAAAGCAGTTCATCGAGAGGATGTCTCCGGCCTCGATGGGTTTCGTGGTGACGGGGTTGTGCGCCCCGTCGGTGTTGATTCCACTCTGGAACCAGGTCCAGGTGTCCATGACCTCGGCGTTCGAGTAGAGCCTCGCAATCTCACGCACCATGGCACGCGTCGTCTCGAGCGCAACCTCGTGCTCAGGGACGCCGATGGCAATGGCGGAGCGACACGCCTCCCCGCCAACGTCGGCAACGTGGGCCGCGTTCTTGATCAAAGAAATCTGAGTTAATGTTAGAGGTAACGTGTTGTGTTAGCAGCGCGCATATTGTGTCAAAACAATCTCGTCCATTGCTCTTACCTCCTCGGCCGACTTCTTCATCCTGAACTTCATCGTGGCCTCGCCAATATCGCAGAGCTGGGTATGGTCCCCGAAGACCTGCTGGAACTTCTGGTAGCGGTCGTACGGCAGGTTGTCGAGCTCGACGCCGATGCGCTTGGCGTTTGCGCGCTTCGCAAGCTGGTCGACCGTGGTCCAGTAGTTTTCCTTGTTCCAATCGGTGAACACGACATTGTCGCCTCCAGAGGTGCGACGCCAGGGCTGCCCTCCATCGATGCCGGCGGACACAGTGGTCAAGTCGTCCATTGTGACAACACAAGCGTAGGGCCTTCCAAAGCTACAGTAAAGAAAGTCGCTGTAGTATTTGACGTTGTGGAGCGAAGTGAGCACAACGGCGTCGAGATCCTGGGCAACCATGATCTCGCGAAGGCCGGCAACACGACGAGACATCTCGGCGTCGGAGAACGTGTGGTTGCCCTTCTCCCCGTTCCTCGCAAGGTACGCGTTGGAGGAGTCGAAAAGATTGTCCGGGCCGTACTTGGGAAAGAGACTGTTCAGACTAGGTCCAGGGGTCGCCGTGGCCAGGCCTCTGTTGAGGACTCTGCTTAGGTTTTTGATGTTTAAGTTGGGCTTGATGCGGTGCACCAGCTTAGTCGAGAGTGTCCGGGTGAAAGCCCTGCGGATGAAGATATTGGGGTTAGAATATTGTCTGCGCTCATCGAGATGCATACCGTTGTGCCGGTGTTTGCGCATGTTGGAGGGAAAAATAGTTTCAAATCGCGTGAAATCTGATTATAAAATAAGCGATCGGGAAGAATTTGTCACGGAGTTACTACGCTTACAAAATAGTCATCGCAAATGGTTTTATATAACATGTACTTGGAGAGAGTGCAAACTGCATGAAAACTATGCAGACCGAGAGAACCGAAAACAAACATCAGAACGATCGAACATGATCAATCTGAAGCGCTCCAGCCTCGGAGTGACACGCTATTTACTTGCTCGTTCAACGTCTCTCCTTTCCCGGCCACTTGGAAATCTTTTCTCCACTAAAACTACCGCCGCCGATATCCCTTCATCGGCTGATGTTGTCGTAGTAGGCGGGGGTTCGCTTGGAATGAGCACCCTGTACCACCTTCAGAAGAAGGGCCTCAACTGTGTCCTCCTCGAGCGTAACCAGCTCACGTCCGGGACTACGTGGCACAGTGCAGGCATGCTTTGGCGCCTGAGGCCATCCGACATAGACATCGAACTGCATGGTGAGTAAGCAAATAAGAAAGCAATAAAAAGCGGACAATTCCAACTCTCTGCTGACCCTCGTCACTTTTTACAGGCTACACACGAAAAATGTGCATGCAACTGGAGGAAGAAACGGGGATCGTGAGCTGGACAGAAAATGGAGGCCTCTTTGTTGCCAACAACAAGGAGCGCTTCGAGGAGTACAAGAGGCTGGCGGAAACTGGAAACTACTTCGGCATTGAGAGCAGCGTTCTTGAGCCCAACCAGATCAACGATGTGCATCCGCTGCTGCGCACCGACGATACGGTTGGAGCCATGTACAGCCCGACAGACGGGACGATAGACCCCACTTGCATTGTGAATGCGTACGCCAAGGCTGCCAAGAAGTTAGGCGCGAAGATATACGAGAAAACTGGCGTGTCCAGTGTCGAAACTACGCCCTCCTCCAACCCGCAGATCCCCAACGCTTCAATTATCCAGTCAATCACCACGACCGGTGGCCACACTATAACCACCCCGGTGGTCGTCAACGCTTGCGGGGCTTGGGCCAACGAGCTCACTTCGATGGTCGGGTGCAAGATTCCTCTCTTGGCCATGAAGCACGCCATGGTCGTCACCGAGAAGATAGAAGGCATGGACCCCTCGCTGCCGAACGTCAGGGATCACGATTTGTCCATCTATCTCAAGACTCAGGGCGACGCCATGGCCATTGGCGGATACGAGCAAAACCCTGAGTTTTGCCAGCTCGACGAGAAATTCGAGTGAGTCACTGCGAGGAGCGAAGCGACGAGCTAGGAGTATGATATTTACACGCAAGTAACGATAATAGAAGCAAGTTATACTAACTCGTCCTTCGCTCCTCGCCTCGGACTTCATCCTCGGCTCGCTTCGCTCGCCGCAGGTTCGGCCTCTTCAACCTCGATTGGGACACGTTCGGTCAGAACTTGGAGGTAAAAAGTCGCGAGGAGCGAAGCGACGAGCTGGAAATGAGACAATTACTGTCGCAAATCGTCCGCACTGGCAGCTTCAGCCTAAACGTGCAAGCCTCTTTCTTCACTACGCAATTCTAACTCGTTAACACCAATCTTCATGCGACTCGCTACGCTTGTCGCAGGGGCACATCCAGCGCTGCCCTGCCATCGAGAGGGTTGGGATTAAATCGACCGTCTGCGGCCCGGAGTCTTTCACCCCAGACCACAAGCCCTTGGTTGGGCCCCAGCCCGGCGTTCACGGCTTCTTTCACGCCTGCGGTTTCAACTCCATGGGCATGATGCTCGGAGGTGGCATTGGAAGGGAGCTCGCTGAGTGGGTCACGACCGGGTCGCCCGACGTCGATCTCTTTTCCTTCGACGTTGCTCGTTTCCACAAAGACAACCTTGGCGACCCGAAATGGGTCAAGGACCGCACCCACGAGAGCTACGCCAAGACTTACGCGATCGTGTTCCCTGGAGACGAGGCTTTAGCTGGGCGCACAACTCCGACAGTGAGGAGGTCAGGGGTGTATGAGGAAATTAGTGCCGCAGGCTGCGTGTTCCAGAATAGGCACGGAATGGAGCGCCCTGGCTATTTTGTGGGGAAGGGTGAGGTGGCTCCTCTTGAATATGACTATTACGGGGCGTATGACGAAGAGGGCGCTTGGAGGCTTCTTGAGGAGGGGGTGGCGGCCTCGATTGCCAAGCACGAGGAAAATGTTTACGAGTAAGTTATTGAGGGCGAACTGACGTTTGGGGTTCCAGTGTCTTTTGATGCCGTGGCGGAAGAGTGCCACGCGTGCAGGAACGGAGTTGCCGTCTTTGACCAGTCGTATTTTGGTAACTTCTATTTGGAGGGCCCGGAGGCCTTAGACGCCGTCCAAAAGTTGGTCGGTGAGACGCAGCGAGGAGCGAAGCGACGAGGATGTGGAGCGAGAGCGACGAGGCACTGTGAACATCCGAACATGTCTAAACTAGCGAGGAGCGGAGCGACGAGATTAAGAAGTCGTTGTGAATACAACGAGGAGCGAGTCCAAATGAACTCGTTCATTTCGTCGCTTCACTCCTCGGCTCGCTTCGCTCGCCGCTCCTCGCATTAAGAACCATCATAATCCACCTCGGCCACGCCTTCTCCCTCACCAAGGCCATCTTCTGTGCCCAGTACGAGAGGAACAAAGGAAAGAATGTCCTCTTCCCCTTCGCCTTCCACTGCACTGGCATGCCGATCCAGGCCGCCGCCAATAAACTTGAAGAAGGAGATTGAGCAGGTGAGAAAATTGAATTACGCCTGAGCTAAACCTCCACATGAAACGTCCACGCTAA
>BLQM01000452.1:12377-22908 GCA_012489335.1 Triparma laevis f. inornata | reverse complement strand
AGTTCGTCGAGCTCTACGAGCAGCCGCTGTTGGAGGATTTTTTAGTGGATTTAAGGAGGCGCTACCCCGGATGCGATTTCCCTGATCTGCCAGAGAAGGGAGAGCTGGACATTAATGACATTAAGAAGTCTCGGTATTTCTTCCAGTAGAAAGTAGAATATGAAGAATATATAAAAAACAAACTTAACATAAACATTTGATAATATGAATGGGTTATTGAGGGCGAACTGACGTTTGGGGTTCCAGTGTCTTTTGATGCCGTGGCGGAAGAGTGCCACGCGTGCAGGAACGGAGTTGCCGTCTTTGACCAGTCGTATTTTGGTAACTTCTATTTGGAGGGCCCGGAGGCCTTAGACGCCGTCCAAAAGTTGGTCGGTGAGACGCAGCGAGGAGCGAAGCGACGAGGATGTGGAGCGAGAGCGACGAGGCACTGTGAACATCCGAACATGTCTAAACTAGCGAGGAGCGGAGCGACGAGATTAAGAAGTCGTTGTGAATACAACGAGGAGCGAGTCCAAATGAACTCGTTCATTTCGTCGCTTCACTCCTCGGCTCGCTTCGCTCGCCGCTCCTCGCATTAAGAACCATCATAAACTAACTCGTCGCTTCGCTCCTCGCTAGGTTTCGATGTGGAGAGGAAGGAAGACGGGAGCGTCACGTACACCACAATGTGCAACACCAAGGGCGGGGTGGAAGCTGACTTGACCGTTTTGAAAGTGAACGAAGACCAGTTCTACTTCTCCGCTGGCGGACAGACCTGCAGCAAGGACTGGTGGTGGATCGAGCGGAACATCCAGGACATGGATTGTAAGTTGAGAGATGTGAGTGACGACACTACTTTATTGAGTCTGCAGGGGCCGAAGAGCAGAGATCTTTTGCAGGAGTTGATGGAGGATGGTAGTAGGGTGGAGGATGACGCTTTGGAATTCAGTCACGGCAAGACAATTGTGGTGGCGGGGCATGAGGTGTTAGTGCTTAGACTGACCTTTGTCGGAGAGCTAGGGTTCGAGCTTCACGTTCCTAGAAATATGGCTGGGGACGTCTACAAGGCCGTATTTGAGGTTGCGGCTGGGGAGGGTTGGGAGGGGGTGCCGGTCAGGAACGCCGGCTACAAGTGCATCGACAGCTTGAGTGCGGAGAAGAACTACAGGCACTACCACGCGGATTTGAGCAATGCCGACACGCCAATGGAGGCCGGCATCGGCTTCACGGTTCTGCCAAAGTTGAAAGCGGGGCTGGAGTTCAATGGGAGTGAGGCGTTGAATGAGAAGAGAGAGGAGGGGTTGCAAAGGAAGCTCGTTTGTCTGACGGTTGAGCATGACGGGGGGGGTGAGCCGGTGATTTTCAACGGCATGGAGACCATCATAAGGAACGGGGAGGTCCTGGGGTTAGTCAGGTCCACCGCTTATGGCCACACGGTCGGAAAGACAATCGCGTACGGCTACATAGACAAGTGGGAGGGGTGCAAGAAGATTACGAACAAGGGGCTGCAGGCCGAAGGGACGGAGTGGCAGATTGGGGACAGGGGCAAGGTCTGGGACGCAACGCTGCACATAAAGAGCGTCTTCGACCCCAAGGGTGACAGAATAATGGGAAAGTATTGACGTAGGTTATTATTAATATTTTGAAAGGTTGATTCTAGTTGTTTTTTTAACGAATTATTTTATTTTATTACCACCTTTCCTCGGTGAGGATCCCCTCGCAGCCAAGCTCGACGAGTTTTTTGAACGTGACGACAGCGTCCTTCTTGAACGCAACGCGGTCTCTATCATAAGCCTTGACATATTGTTGATAGTCCGGATCCCACCAAAGCGCCATGTCAGTCGGAAGCATCATGAATGGCTCTCCCCCTCCAAGCGACATTTCCCACTGTCTCTTGCCCTGAGCCGTAACTCGTTTCCTAGTCTGCCCCTGCGCGACACCGAACTGGTATATCGAGAGGTAACCTAGTCCATGCTCGTAGATGTTATAGTGAGCAGGGTCGAAACTGTACCACGGGTTCTCGTATCCGGAAACGTCAGGGTGACATCTTCCATACTGGTGGCCGAGGAGAATAAGGCAGACGGTCTCTTTATCAGTAAAACCCATTCTAGTGAAGGGGCCGCGAATGCCGTCTATCGTTGGTTTTTCTTTGATATGGATTGGACAGCCTTTCGGAGCTTCTGGATCGATCCCTCTATCCGCTGTAGGCAGGCGAGATCCGTTGTCATTGAATTTACCGTCTCCGAATGGACACTTGGAACCAGTGGTGTAGGAATTCTTTTGGAGAGCTTCTTCTGTGGTGAAATCCATGCGACCGTAGGAAAAAGGAATGCGAGGACCTCCTGAAGCTTCTATGGCGACGCAGCCCGCCAAAATCCAAACATCAGCAAAAGACATGAACGACCACTTTTTCTTTATCGGTTCTAGGACTCGCATTGCGAGGCCTAGCCCCGCGTTCTCGGGGTCGGAACCTTCCTCAGAGAACCTCATTGTTGAACCGTTGGATCCACCAGTGTTGGTGGATTTATCGTAGGTGCCCGAGTTGTGCCATGCGAACCTGATAAGGAGAGGAACGTAAGAGCCATCATCATGGTCTCGGTTGCGTAGAGAATTTCGAATGTCGCTGCGGACTAGGGTGAGGTCGAGGGGGAGGGGGATTTCGTTGACCTTGGAGAGGAGGTCTACACGGGTCTTGCAATTAACCGTCTTCTTCTGCTGAGACTTTAGAAGGGAGTGGATTTGCTCGTTGGAGAGGGGGTTGGTGAGGGCGGCGAGGTCGTCTTGGTTAGGATTGCTCATGGATTGTGCTCCTCCCATACGGTGGGGGGTGCAGGTTAGGGTGGTAGGGCTCGTTGGAAGTAGATTCAGACGAGGAAGGTCTAAAACGGTGGAGGGTGCGGGTTTTGGTGGTTGATTCGTTGGAAGTCGAGTCAGACAAGGAAGGTCTAAAACTGAAGTTAGTGATTTCTAACAAATATCCGGTTGGGGGTGGGGGTTGTTGGGGGGGTTGATGCGGTTGGAAAATTGGGTGGGGAGGTAAGAAGATGATTAAATCAACGTATGTGGGCGAGGGAATGAACTAGGGTGAAAACTAAAATCCTGAAACAAGCATGAATCTTTAACTCCCTCAGGGCTTCCCAAAAATGTCCTACCTCGCCACGAAATTTATCGACGTGTTCATGGAACAGATGCATGGCATGAGTGTCGGTTTCAATTTAGCGGTAAGTCCCAGCTTCAAAAAAAATATGCTACTTAAACTGATTTCTCCCTCCTCGCACCAAACACTAACCCCTGCCCTTTTCAGCACCTACCGAGGGAGCAGTGTTTGCACTGGTGGTCAGGCCTGACGGGGACTTTCTTCGTCATCCCCGCGTTTTCCGACAACCGCATGGAAAAGCTCGGGAAATTCTTCTGGTTCCTCCAGGCGGTCTTGAGCATCTTGGCAGACTACGTTTACATCGGAGTGGCGCACCCTATTCACGGGATCGATCGTTACAGCGCTACCATCAACTGCTTCCGTGTTTTAGCTGTAGGATTTAAAGCGAGGCTACACGGGCACGTTTACATGGCCGTCGTCCCTCTCGGCATCCACCTGCTCGCCCGAATCGCCAAGCAGGAGTTGGCCTGGCACCTCTGGATTTTCCTCCATGGTTGGTGGCATGTTTCCGCCCCGATTCTGATCTACTGGATGTACAACGACGAGCAGGTCGTCTTCGACTCCAAGAAGAAGATGAAGGAAGCCTTCGGCAAGATGAGCAAATCCAGCAAGGAGAAGAAGGCAAGCAGAAGCAGCAGCAGAGGACGCAGCAAGACGCCGACCAAGAAGACTCCCACGAAGAGCAAGAAGAGTCCGGCGCCGGTGAAGAAGTTAACCCCGAAAAAGACCGAACGCGGTAGAAGCGCCACCCCCAACGCCCGTCGATCGACTCGTAAGAGAACCGGCCCCGATCGCTGATTCTTTCTTAACGAGTAAAAAAAAGGTCGTTACATTTGCATTTTAATGGTTGATTAATTTTCTGAACTTTGTAACGTCAACTCCGAACTCAGCTAAACTCAACTTGATCCTGTACGCCATCTTGCTTCTATTCTTATGTTCCTCTTTTCCTCGAACAATAGCCTCACTAATCTCCTCCGGCACTTTTTTATCATCATTAATAACCGCATAACACTTCTTAATAGCTGATTCAGTATCTTTAACATATTCGTCGAATTTTATGCTAATCTTCCTTGCTTTACCGTCGTCGTCGTTGTCGAAAAACTCTCTTTCTTCTCTCATATAATCAATTTCAAGACGCGTCATAGCTTCTCCAGTCGCTAAAATTTGCTCAAATGTAGGCGTAAGTGGAGCTTCAGCTACAAGCAATCTATTCGCAATCATAAAATTTAGTAAACTCTCTAAACGTTTTTCAGGGTCACGTAGAACAGTTATAAATCTACTATTCTTATACTTCTTCTCAAAGTTCTTTGCAGCTGCAATGAAATGACCTTTTATCATTATCCTCTTTTTACATCTATTCCACTTCAACGTTTTGCGCATGATTCTGTCAGTATAACATTCAAAATCCTCCCAAAGAACTTCACTATATTCCGAAGTCCTTCTATCACTAACGGGTAGAGTATTAATCATTTCATCCGCTCCAAAATCCGGTCCCAACTGGAAAAAACCACGATTACATAACCAGGGGACTTCAAAGGTATCAGGTTTAAAAGGATTAAATTCATGTCGAGCAACAAACTCAGGCGCATCATTCGTAACCTTTTCAATAATAATTCTCTGAAAACTTTCACGGGAAGGTGTTAAACCTAGTTCCTCTAAATATGAAGTTAATTTCCACAACCATAAAAAAGGGAGGACGGTCATTATACCGGAGGGGGAAACAAATTGGGGATCGTTATCAAGTAGATGACCAGTTGTTGTTGAACCTGATCTAGCACCTGATATTAGAAATACAGGCTCATTTATTGAAAGTTTGTCAAGTTCAGAACCCATAAAAATTTCATCAAGATGCCAGGCTACGCCGAAAATAGGCGTTAAAAGGATCTTACGAAAAATTACATTTGTGAGAACCATTAATCGAGTGTAGATGTGGACTTTAGAAGATGCAATCGTTAGAATTAGGTAGTGAGATATCTCAGAAAGAGGAGGATTAATTGGTGGACGACCGTAGATGGGGTATGTGAGAGCGTATAAAGGTAACGTGAGCAATGCGAAAGTTATTAAAGGAGGTAATACCAAGAGTTGTAGGATCGTGGGGATGATACCGGATTTACCATTGAAGGCGGAGTTTAGAGCGGAGATGTTAGAAGAGGTTATTGGAGTTGCGGAGTTGACAGCAAGGGTGGAGGAGTACGTTTGAGAGGACATGGGCGCCATCGTAATCGAGAGTGGAGACGCGTTTTGCGACTGTCTGTTTTTCAGAGACAAGAGAAGTAAGGGCGAGGGTCGGCAGTTAGGAAGGTGCAGGTAGAGGTGATTTTTATGAAGAGTTGCGAGCGGTCAGGACTTTAATTTAAATGTAAATGATCGTGAAAGAAGAGGGGGGTGCAGGCTTTTCAGGTTTTTCACTCACTTTTTTTTAAGGAATTCGCATCATTTCCAAAGTAAATTTGAGTAAATTTGCTTTTTCATTAATTTCTGTAGCTAAAATGAGTAAGGCCGCCACTCAACATCTCCCACGGCTCATCAGTGCTTCACCAGTCCACCTCCCGCCCTCGCAACACACTTCGTTCGCCCTGTAAATAAAAACAACTAGATTGAGTTTCGAACCTGGTCGACCAAATCCCGTCACTATCCAGTCTCTCTCTCAATCAACGCGTCAGAACGTTATCTTCGAACCAAAAAACCATCGCCACTACCACTAATACCCACACGTGTACCCCCAAAACCTCCTCAAACACCCTCTAACCCTAAAACCAACCCCTACCCCCCCCACTCCCCAGCATCGTCAAATCAACGATTCACCTTCCCCCCCTCTCTCGCCTCCTTCGAAGAAGCCCCTTACAATTTCAGTCCTTATCCGGAGGAATTCGATGAAGATGCGGAAGGGGGAGAGAGGGATGGAGAGTTTAAGAGGTTGTTAGAGGATTGTGGGAGGGTTATTGGTGAGTTTTTTTTTGGACACGAGGAGGGACGCGACTTGGTGAAGGACGCGAAGAAAGGAGGAGGCGAAAAAGGGACACGCGCCTTAAGTTAACCACATTCTTCAATAATTCTAACTCCGAGGCTTCGCTCCCCTCCCTCCTCCCCCCTCCCCCCCACCCCAGACTCCGACGAAGGCCTCTCCACCTCCTCCACCCAAGACGAACCCTGCACTTACGCGCAAACCCAAACCTGCCCCCACCGCCTCCTCCACCAGAACCTGTACACCCTGATCCGCAAGTTCACCTCCCTCTCCCCCCCCCTCCAAAACGAGCTCCTAACCATGCTCCGCTCCACCCTCGCGTCCTCCTTAAAAACCCTCTCAGCCACCGATGACTTCATCACCAACTCTGCCTACTCCAAAATCGGACTTCTAATGTACTGGCTCTCCTCCATAATGTCCTCAACCGAGAACGCGTACAAGCTCTCAAAATCCTCCACAAAATCAGCCACAACCTCCGACAACTTCTCCACCATGCTCCTCCTCTCCCACGCCTTCAACGAATACAGCAACCGCATGTGGACCCGCGGCGTCCGCGACGAATCCTACGTAATGTGTCCTGCCCGTCTCGCCTTCCAATCAATCGAAAACAAACACCAAAAAAACTCCACCACAAAAAAAATCTCCACTAAAATCATCTCAAACACCGTCAAAGGCGGAAGCTGCGAGAGCACGGTGGTGGCGGGATTGGTAGATTTAATGTGCTCGTGTGATTCGGCGGCTGGGGAAGTTGCAATGGTATGTAAATTAACTGGTTCCGAATCATTCGGTCAAGAGATTCTCCGTGATGTGATAACTTCCTGTCGTAACGGTTCAGGTAAAGGTGAAATAAGCGCTTGTAATTTTTTACCGATGTTGGCGGTGCATCAGGGGAATTTGATTGTTAAGAATTGGAGTTTGATTATGCCGTTGTTGGGGAGGGATGTTTATCAGTTTAGGAGCGCGGTTTGTGAGTGTGTTGGGGTGGTTTGTGGGGGGAAGGTGGAGGTGGTGGAGGAGGAGGTTGAAGAGCAGGAGGAGGAAGACGGTGAGTTGTTGTTACGACCACCCCAAATTTACCACAACAACAATTAACACTGCTTCGCTTCGCTCGCCGCACCCCAAAAGAAGTAAAACAAGAGGACAAACCTAACAGAGAAAAAACCGTCAACCAACTCCTCGACGTTCTGACCCAACGCGGACACGATCAATCTTCGTTCACTCGCACGTCCGTTCTCAAGTCTTTCCGCACCCTCCTCCCCACCCTCCCCGTCGATCGCTTCCAACCCGTAACCGAACTCGCGATCGACCGCTTAAAAGACAAAACCGTCATCGTCCGCCGCAACGCCATGATCCTCTTGAAGGGTTGTTTAGAGGAGAACCCGTTCTCCGGCAGCTTGGACCCCACTCCTTACGAGAAGAAATTGACGGAGCTTAAGAAATGGTTTGAGGAGAACGAGCTCGATTCAGCGATTGCCGCGAAGAAGGTCGCTACGCTTCAGAAGGAGGAAGAGGAGAGGGAGGGGATGGCAATTTCGGAGGAAGCAGCAGAGCAGAACAGGCAGGAGATCGAGCACGCTATTAAAACGCTGGAGGGGTATGTGGAGGAGGAGCAGTCGGATTCGGAGGAGAACCTAGCGAAGCAGTCGGAGCGAGCGGCGAAGATCAAGGCGCTGCAGTTCACGACTTCGGCGCTGCTGTTCATTTCCTCGCTGGAGAGCGTCAACGAGTCCTTGTCCCTCATGCTTCTCAGTAAGAGCATGAGCGACGTTACCGAGGCCCTCAAGTTCTTCGTCAGGGCGAAGGTGAGCTGAAAATACATCACATTATTCATTCACCACATTCATTCTAACTCGTCGTTTCGCTCCCCCCCCTCCCACAGGAGTTCAGCCTCCCCTGCGCCGTCAGCGGAATGAGGAAGGCCCTGTCCCTCGTCTTCAGCAACGAGAAGACCATCCAAGAGCAGGTCCTTACTGCCTTCACGGAGGTCTTTCTCTCCGTGCCCGGATCCGCCGGCAAACAACTGCTCGAGCCCAAGCAGATCGCGCACAACCTCATCGTGCTCTGCGGAGAGTCCACCATGTCCGAGCGCACTTCGATCGAGGAGGCCCTCCGCCAGATCGTTTCCAAGGAGACGATCCCCAACGAGGTCTTCTTGATCCTCTGGTCCGTCGCCTCCAAGGCCACCGGTCCGGCGAGGTCCGCCGCCATGCTCGTCCTCTCCATGGCTTCGTCCGCCGACGCTTCCATCGTCGATTCGTCTTCGAGGCTTCGCCACCTCTGCGAGTCGGGTGAGGAACTGTGAGGAGCGAAGCAACGAGCTGTAAATACGACAGTTCGCTCAAAATTCAGCTGCGCTATTAGCTTCAGTGTAAACACCGACGCTCCTATCGCCGCTACGCAATTCTAACTTGTTAACGTCAATCTTCGTGCGACTCGCTACGCTCGTCGCAGGCTTCGGAAGCTACGTCGAGACCAGGAAGGACTACTCCGTGGCGAGGTCGGCCGCGAGAGCGTTGATGAAGGTGGGAAGGATCGAGCGAGGAACTGGAAACGAAGCCAAGATGTTGATTGGAGAGGACATCATTGAAGGCCTCTGCACCGTCATTAGGGGCGATTGGATCAACGATGCCGTGGACGGCGACGAGGTGACCAGGAAGTGGTTCGGAGCCGCCGAAGATTCCATCAACGCCCTCTTCAGCTTCGCCAGCGAGCCCGATTTCCACGCCAGCGAGATGATCAAGAGCATGTCGACGCTGACGTTTTCGGAGGACGAGGCATCTCCCCTCCAGCTGGCGCGCTTCTTGTTCGTGGTGGGGCACATCGCTATTAAGCTGCTGCTCTACACGGAATCGCTTACGAAGGAGCTGAAGAAGGCGAACTCTACCAAGACCGTCGTCAAGCAGGAAGCGGCCGACAAGAAGAAAAGGGAGAACAAGAAGAAGAAGGACGGAGAGGAGAGCGACGACGACGCCATCGAAGCCGAACTGGGCGTGGCGCAGGAGCAGGTATGAAGTCGCGAGGACGAAGCCCAGTGAGGAGCGAAGCGACGATTACGCGAGTAACAATGAGGCGAAGCGATGTAGCTTTAGAGTTAAATGCTGAAACATTTGAGGAGCCCGTGTGAGGAGCGAAGCGACGAGGATTTGTTATTTGATTTCGTTCAACTCGTCGCTTCGCTCCTCGCTGGGAATACGATACTTCCGTTCGTCGTCGTTCCGTAGCTTTAGAGTTAAATGCTCAAGCACTTTCGTCGCTGCACAATTCTAACTCGGCTCGCTTCACTCGCCGCTCCTCGCTACGCTCGTCGCAGGAGGCCGTCACGGAGCAGATGATGGCAGACATTGCCGAGAAGGAAATCGTCGGGCGCGGACTTTTGGGAGTCTTCGGACCCATCATCCTAAGGGTCGTGGCCGACGAGAGCGGCGAGTTCAACGACAACCTCTTGAAGCAGTGCGCGATGCTCGCCCTCTGCAAGTTCTCGTGCATCTCGAACGCCTTCTGCACCAAGAACCTACCCCTCATCTTGACCTCGCTGTCCAAGAACGCCGACGAGGACACCACCCTCCGCGCCAACACTGTCATCGCGTTGGGCGACATCGCCTTCCGCTTCCCCAACACCTTCGAGCCTTACACGCCCTACCTCTACAAGAACCTGCGCGATGGTAGCGACCGCGTCAAGCGCCACGCCATGATGGTCCTCACCCATCTCATATTGAACGACATGATCAAGGTCAAGGGGCAGGTTTGCGAGGTCGCGATGCTCATCGTGTCCGACGACGTTAGTCTCAATGATATGTCTAGACTGTTGTTTAACGAGCTTAGCAAGAGAAGTAACAACCCGGTCTACAACTTGATCCCGGACGTCGTGGGACAGATGAGCGTCAACGACGCCGTGAGGAAGGCGGACTTCAAGACGATCATGACCTTCCTCTTGGGCTTCATCACCAAGGACCGTCAGAGCGACGGACTCGTCGACAAACTCGTGAAGCGCTTCGAAACGGCTGCGTCGATCAAGGTCAAGCGCGACCTCACCTTCTGCATCGCGACGCTCAAGGTCACCGAGAAGGCCGTCAAGATCTTGAACGATGCGTTCAAGCTCTACAAGGACTCGCTGTACGACGAGGAGATCTTCGGCTACTTCATGAACATTCTGAAGAAGGGCAAGTCCTTCGCCAACGCCAACATGAAGCAGGTCGTTGAGGAGCTCGAGAACAAGATCCAGGAAGAGAACACCGCCGGCTCCGAGAACCACGACGCGGCCAACAAGGCAGAGAGGGCCAAGCAGAAGGCGGCCAAGAGGCAGGCCAACAAGATCGAGAGGAAGAAGGCCCTGGCGAAGAAGAAGCAGGAGTTGGACGATATCGAGGAAGAGGATGACTTCATCGAATACAACCCGAACGACAAGAAGAAGGGGGAGGTTAAGGGGG
>BLQM01000452.1:0-10180 GCA_012489335.1 Triparma laevis f. inornata | reverse complement strand
CTCTGCGCGCTGTCTGGGGATGATCCACCCCCTCCTTCAGACCCTCTTTCGCTCCCCTCCTCATCCCACGGAAGCAGCCACGACGACTTATTCGACTTATGCCTACAAACCAAAAAAACACATCCCGAGCCTCCTTACTAGAATTAACGAAGTTGAAGTGCAGCGTGAAATGCACCTGCGACATCTGCGACAAGCGTAGCGAGGAGCATTAGCGAGGCGAGGGCCAAGCCCAAGCAAGGAGCGAAGCGACGAATTAGTATAAAGTGCTTCTAGTATCGTAACTCGCTTAAATATCATGTTTGTTGTCTCTTCTCGTTCGCTCCTCACAGCGTTCTTACCCCCCCCTCCTTCTTAACCCCCTCAAGCATTTGATGAAACTGCCACAACTCCCCCCCAACATCACCATACCACATCATAGAATCAGGTTCAGGCGTAACATCCATTCTATTAACATTAACAGGATCAATAGTAAAAAGCGGTTGATTGTGAGAACAGATGAGATCTAATATCAATCCGCGGGGAGTGTCGGAATGCGAGGAAGTTATTTTTAATTTTGAGGAGGATTCTAAAGATACGGTTATGTTTGTAGCGGGGAGGGAAGAGGGTAAAGGCTGTAATTGTAGAGAACTATTAGTGGAGCTAGCTGCGACGAGCGTGGGGGATTTGGGGTATGGGGATTGGGGTATTGCGGAGAGCGCAAGCGGCGACGACATTAGAAACGAGCGAAAACGAAAGCAGCGGAGACGTTGAGACGTGTCGCTACTGGCGAAACGCTGAATTTCGAACATTACGATATCACATTTTCGAAGCTCCTTACGTGACGTTCGCACCTTGTAATTCTAAACTGGATACGCTCATTTGTCCGGTTTCTAACGCGGCTACTACTCTTGTTTTAACCGAAGTTGCTGGGAAGAGTGGTGGGGTTTGTGAGAATTTATCGGATAAGGGCATGGGGTAGAGGGAGGGGAGGAGGTGGGGGTGAAGTTTTAGTTTGCAGTGGATTGTGTGGTTTAGGTCGGAGGCGTTAGGTTGGTAGGTCGGGGTGGAGAGGTTGGGGATTAGTTGGAGGTTGGTGGAGTTTAGGGGTTGTTTGTACCACATGAAGGAGAAGGCGGAGGGGGGGGGATTTTTGAGTTGGAGATTGCGAGGACGACGGAACTGTGGGGGAGGGAACCGGCGCCCTGGAGGTGGAAGTTGTTGAGGATGTCTATGATTTCGGATTTCGAGGGAATTGGTGTGGAGGAGTTGTTGGAGGAGTTGGAGGAGTGGTTATGAGCGTGATCCTTGGAGGAGGAATTCGAAGAAGAAGTAGCGAGCGTTGCGGTCGCAGCCTTCGCCGTGTACTTCGCAATTTTACCCGTCCCCTTCAACGCCTGCGAAGAGCGAAGCGACGAGTTAGTATAAAGTGCTTCTAGTATCGTAACTCGCGGAATTAACTTATTCCCATCTCATCGCTTCGCTCCTCTTCCTTCCCACCTTACTCGCCAAGCTCAAGAGCTGCTTGCTCTTCTTCTTCTTCTTCTGCAATTTCTCCGGACTAGGTTCCTCCTCACTCTCACTCTCCTCTGATTCCGAGGAGGAGAACTCATCGCTATCATCAGAATCAGAGAAATTTGTCTGAGCATGAAGTTGAATCGGTGGTACAGGAGGCGGACCTGGAGGGTTTTTTGTTGGAGGCTTCGGAGGTGGAATTACTGTATCTTCAACTTTCTTAACGTTAGTTATAACTTTTTTCTCCACCCTCAAAACATCAAACTCCCCCATAACATCAAAAGCATCCCCAACTTTTTCTTTCCTCTCCGGTTCCGCATAAATCAGAACATCACTCATCTGTTCAGCGACATCTTTGAAATCATTCTGGTTATTAAAAGGTGAATCTATATCACCTCCGATTATATTATCAAGATGATTCGTAACTTCCTGACTCGTAATAGGTTCAGTACTAAGGAGGTTATGAGAATCAGGTGCCCCAGAAGTATCATCAAAGAAATCAATTACGTTTGTTGAACGTTGCTGTTCTTCTTCTTCGCTAGACGAACCTTCCTCTTCTTCATTCTCAGATTCAGCTGAATCGTTAGAATCATTATCGAAAACGAAAGGATTCATACCACCGCCATCTCCACCGACTGAGGGGATCTCGGGATTGAATAAGAAGGTTGCGTTGGAGGTGAAGGCGGAGGTTGGTGGCATTTTATTTTGGAGGGATTGTTGTTGCTGTTGTTGTTGTTGCTGTTGTTGTTCTTGTTGTTGTACAGGTACGGGCTGTTGTTGTTGTTCCTCTTCCTCTTGGCACCATTCATTAGTTTCTTCATTAGCGTCTTCTTCTTCTTGTCTATCGTAGTTTCTACCGTCTTCTGTACCATCTTTGTTTATTTGAAGATCTTCTAATCTACGATATATATATTATGTGCAGTGTTAGGGTTATATATATGTCTCAATTTTTATTAACTAATCTTTCATATAACATTCTCATATAACATTCTCATATAACATTCTCATATAACATTCTCATATAACATTCTCATATAACATTCTCTTACCTCCTAAATAACATCTCCTCTCGACCAGTATAAGCGTCTAAGATACTCTTAGCTTCCTCGACTTTCTCAGGATTATAAACCTCATAAAAATTAACCAAACTCCTCAAATTAGTATCATAATCTGTTGAAACCTGCAAGCTCTGAAACGTGGTATTAGCGGCTTCGGGTTGTTGGAAGGTGGGTTGTTGCTTTTTGGGTTTTTTTATTCCGGTGGCGCGCTTGAATTTCCCCCAGGTTTTGCCCATTTTTTTACGGCCGGCTTTGAGATCGGAGACGGTGCCTTCGCCGAGGTTGGGGAGCATGGTTGAGAGGGAGGTGAGGAATGGGGGGGATGGGAGAGGAGAATGGGGAGAGGGGATTTTGAGAGGCGTGGTTTGGTGGTGTGGGTGGTGTTTACGTAGAAGATCTTTTGAGTGGATAGTATTGTGTGCGTAGTGTTGATTTTGGCATCCGCCGTTTATTTGAGGAGATAATTAGCCGGCAGTTTGACAGGTAAAAGATTTTCAGGATTTCGTCTGAATCCTGAAAATTGGGATAGACGCGAGGGGGCACGGATTTTGAAGCGGGAGGGAGAACTAATAGGACATACATTGAGGAAAATACTAAGAATTAGTTAGTTAACGTTATTGCAGCACTTTCTACCTGCTTTTGGAGACGTCTGCCTCCGGTCGTCCCTCTTGCCCAAGCAAGTGGACCAACCCAGCAATGAACAGAACAACAAACGGTCCAACGGCCCACCACCGCACTCGCCACCGTAAATTCAACCGTCGACGAAATTTTCTACTTGCCCTCACCCTCATAGCCTTCATCTACGCCTGCGCGCTTCTCCTGTCTGAACAGCGAATCATGAACTACGTTCGAACCACGACATTGCATCCTCCGAGCTTTGATAACTGCGTAATTCAAACCAATAAATTAATGAATCCGAGTATAACCTCAACTTTAAAGGCGTCAATAAGAACAGCAGCATTTCCGCCAAAGGACTTACCGTCCTGGGTGCAAACATCCTGTCCCTCCGTATACTCTCACTTCACTTCCGTCCCCTATCTTACCTCCTACCTCCCTCGTTTCTCCCCTTCATTCGGCAAATTATCCTTCTCCCAAAACGCTCCCGCCCCCTACCTCACATCATCTCTCGGAGCAAAATCAACCTGTCTCTTAAAGCTATTCATTGATATTTGCTCAGAAGCGAATATTGAAGTCATGATCTATGCAGGTGCACATTTAGGAGCTATGTTGCACGGTGGACCCATACCTTGGGACGATGATATAGACGTTGCAATAGATTATAAACACAAATCATCTTTCGAGAAATTGTGTAAGAATCGAGCTAACAGAAACGTGGAGATTTTCTGTTACAAAGGTTGGAACGCTTGGAAGATAAGCGCTGGAAAAAATGAAGATGATAAAACACATTGGAAGCATGAAGGTTATAATTCTCCTTACATTGATGTATTTTTTGTTGAGGTACGGTTTTATTGGTGGGATCCTTTCGGTTCTTACGTTCGAGAACTTCGACCAGACGGATCAACTGCAGAACAGAATTTTAAGGTAGAAGAATTCTACCCGATTGAGGAGTACTATTATGGAGGAGTGCACGTTAAAGGACCCGGAAGGAATGTTGCGAAGAGGTATGAGCTTGAGAGGTGTTTTTCGGGAGAGTATAATCATAGGTTTGAGGCGTTTTTTGCTGATGCTGTTGAGAAGGAGGAGTTAGAGATCGACTGCTGTGAGATGTACCAGGTCGGGTACCCGTTTATGAAGGAGGACGGGAAAGTGCTGAGTTACAAGACAAAGGATAGTTTTGGTGGGAGGTTGGAGAGGGTCAATTTGAACGTTAGAGTTGTGAAATGAAATTGTAATTGTTGTTTAGTTGTGTTTGAAATTAAATGTGTGTGCGGACTTTTGAAAGTTTTTATATTAAAGTGTGTGAGCATGACCAGGACGGTTCACAGGAATAATGAAAGTTGAAAAAATCTTTTAAAAAGTTGCAAATGTTGACTTTCTAAACCCTCCGCATATTTTAATTTCATCATACTCTTAATCCCTAAAAACTACTCACTAATTTTTTTTAATTATTCCTCACTCTCGTTAGCCTCCCCTTGAATAACAAGCTTAACGCCTTCAACCCCTTCTCCCCTCTTCTTCCCCATTCTATTCCTCCTGACTCTAAGCCATTTTTCCCTTTCTTCATTCTCGTTTCTAATATCCGCCACGCAAGCTATCACGCCGACCAGGAGGGGGATACCTAAGGCCGCTACGCACACCCAACCTCCTCTCTCCCACTGCAACTCTGACCTATCATTAATACATACCTCAATAAGCATAAATTCAGCAGGTAACATTAAACCAAAGCTTAAACCAACCACAGCAATCGCAACATAAAGCGAGTACGATCGATCGTCCTGCCATTTGGAGGTGGGCTCGGTTAAGACGAGATGGTAGACTATGGGGAGACGGAAGGAGGACATTGTTATCGAGAAGCAGCAGAGGGATATTCCCCATGCTGAGGTTAGTTAACGACGTGATGTATGTTAGTATATATACGAGCAGAATATCTATTACTAACTATCCTCCCCCACCAACCCAACCTCATCACTTACCCAAATCAGTAGTCTCATGATCATAAACTGCCGCCGCGAACCCCAACACAACCCCAACAACAAAAAAAGCAGCACCCAAACAAAGGCTCACGACGAAGTTCGATTGACGGTCTGCTAGGATTCTGTTCGTTGAAGGTGTTGGACGGACTGAGGAGAGGAGTTGAGATGGTTGACTGTTTTGGGTGGAATTGGGAGGATTGCGACGTGTCATTCCACGGACTCCTCTTTTTGATTCGGGGTATTGCATTAATCACTCTTTTACTATATTCCACTAATCGTATAACCCACCCTCTTAATTAAAAGCATTCCAGCAAAAATCAAAAATTTAAAGAAACCTTACAAAACCTATAATGGAAACTGTAGATGATAACCCCGAAATCCTCGAACTATCCTGCGACGGTACATTCGACATATCATCCCTCCCCCCACCCTCCACTTCCCTCGACACTCTACAATCCTCACCAACACCTAAACCCTCATGGGCTATCGCGAAGGACTTAGGTAACGAAAGCTTTCAAAACTCAGACTACGATGATGCTATGAAGAAATATACTAAAGCTTTAGAGTTAGGTAAAGAGACCGCAGGTGATGTTGAAATGGGGAAGGTTTATAGTAATAGGTAAGATGTCTTTTAAAGAGGTAATCGTCGGGACTATTTCTAAATTGTAAGAAACCTATACTAACACCAATCTCGTAATACAGAGCTATATCAGCTTTAAAACAATCCATATCTTCTACGTCATCTCAGTTACCTTCTACGTTTAATATACGTACAATTTCAGAATTAACAAGGGGTGAAGGTGTTGATTTGGAATTGCTAGGGCAGGCGCTTGATGATTGTGATAAAGGTGAGACAGGTCAGGATAAATATAGGATTTGAAAAGGAATTAGTTTAACTCTCCTCACTTCGAACAACACGGCATTAATTTAAATCTAACATCGTCACTTTGCTCGTTCTCGTCGTCGCTTTGACCACCGCAGCGACCTCCCACTTCTCAGTCGTCCCCATCCACTCCACCGACCCCACTTCCTCCGACTCCAAAAACACCTCAAACGTCCTAAAAGCCCTCCACCGTAAAACCCTCACATACTGTATTTTATCAAAACCTTCCTCCGCTATATCAACCTCTCAGAAGACCCTTAAGATTTTAACTCACAAGTCGAGCAGTAGTATACCTTTAACTTTGAAAACTAGTATTGAAGATTTACATGGTAGTCTTATGCAATTAGAAAAAGATGAGGAAGCCACGAGAAGGAGTTTAGAAAGTGTAAGCTCTATGATCATGAAGGAGAAGGTGAGAAATTAATTAATGCACTTATTTGCGTCGACGTCGCACTGTGCGGTGCATGTATGAGGAGTCTCTAACACGAAATCAATTAATCGATTTTAGGATATAAACACTACGAAAGCGAGTCTCTCTTCTTCACTTAACTGCGTATCCTCCGGAGGTTCCGTAATCGCAGCTCTCCACGTTAGCACCGTAACAGCGTATAATCTAATCACGACAGGAGTTGAGGTGGATAGTAGCGAGACGTTGCATAAGGTTATTATGGAGTTGACGGAGGTTGTGGCGAAGGTTTGTCATTATCATAAATGTGATGGTAAGTAGATTGATTGATTGGGCGGGAATGAAGTTGTTTAGTTAATCGGTTGTCTAACCGAGACTTCGCACGTATTTTTTGCAGTTGGAACGGCGGCGGAAGTAATGTACGATATTTGCATGAGACGTTCTTACGTTGATTCAATCAAATACGTAGGAACCCTAGACTCTTCAACCGAGAATCTCAACGTATGGGAAATGATTAAAAACGAGAAGTATAGATGCTGTGGGATATGCTGTGCGATGTTGGCGAGTTTGAGGAGTGAGAGGATGGAGAGGGTTGTGGAGTGCGCGGAGGAGGGGGTTAGGAAGGTTGGAGGGGGGAGGGAGGTGGCGAAGGAGGTTGGGAAAATGTTCGGGGGGGGGGAGATGGGGAAGGTGGGCGATTTTCGATTGTGGTGTTGCGTCGTTTTCTTCGTTTGAGCGTTGAGTCTTTAACTAACACGAAACTTCGATTCGAAAACGTCGCAGCAGTCGAAGAAGGCGAACTCGTCGAACCCTGCTCCTCGTTCTCGGGAAAGAAGGACGGACACGTTTTCAAGCTCGGACCTAAAGGCCAGGGCTACTACAAGGACAACGGTCCGATGTGGCTCGGCTCGGGCTCGGGCTCGGTTTACGGAGCCGAGAAGGAGAAAGAAGAGAAGTCACTTCTAGACCCCGACCACCCAGCCTTCAAAGGCATGACGAAAGAACAAGTAAAAGCAATGGAACAAGTCCTCAAAATGAGTGACGAAGAAGTCGCCTCCCTCCCCGGAGAGCAAAACACCATGATAATGGAATTCAGAAAAATGTATAAAGAGAATCCGTCAGTTTTTCAGAAGAGGAAAGAACAGCCGAAGGCTCCTGAGGGAGAGGAGGGAAAGAAGAAGAAGAAGGAGACAGATCCGCTGCAGAGTTTTAAGGATTCGAGGGTTGCTATGGATTGGTTTAAGAGTGAGCACGGGGATTTTGATAAGGAGAAGTTCGAGTCGGAGGTGAGAACATAAAACCCCAAGCTCGAAAATACTGCGTTGCGGCGTCCTCTGATTCTAACACTCCTCTCTCTCAACAGGAGAAGCAACGCCTCGAAAAGATCACAATTGAAAAGAAAGAAGCATCAGCCGAAAGGCTCCAACGCGTGAACGCTGAAATGTCTGAAATGGGTCTCTCCGACGAGAAGAAGGTCGATAACGCGAGTAAGGATAAGAAAAAGAAGAATAAGAAGAAGACGGAGAAGAAGAAGGAACTTGACGAGCTTATGGGCTGGGCGAAGGGGAACTGATTTAGCGACGCTAAAACCTTTTTATAAAAACGCACATCTTTTTTACAATTTTTTAATTTTATTTGCAAAAAATAATGTAGGAAAGCGGGGGATCGGACGGTTCGTTAATTACGATTTCCAAGGTCTCAAATTTTCCTGAAACTCAACGTACTCCATGATCTGAATGGCAGCGCCGGCGGCACCTTTGATTAAATTATCGACGATAACGGTGCATCTAATGCAACCGGAGGAGGTGACGGAGACGTTGGTTACGACAACTTGCATGCCGACGACGGAGGATTGAAGGACGCCGTTGGGGGAGGGGGAGACGAGGATGGGGGGGGAGGAACCGGTGATATGGTAGGTGGAGGTTCTGGCGGAGGCGTGGTAGCTGGAGAGGGGGTCGAAGGACTGCAGCCAGGAGATAACGGTGGAGGAGGTTAGGGTGGTGGGGTCGGGGAGGGTGGAGGATGGGGTAAGGGAAATTCGGAGGTCGATCATGTGCCCTCGGAGGGCGCCGCCGCGGTAGCAGCGGACGTCCAGGTTTGGGGAGTGGCTGTTGGTGGAGGAGGAGGAGAAGAAAAGACCGGTTAGTTCGTTCTGGAGGTACGTTTCGGTCTGTGCGATCGAAGCGAAACGGGTTAGAATTTTGTAATGTGAATAAGTGACGATAGGGTTACGAAGTGACTCAATTTCTCGCTCTCACCTCCTCAAGCTGCCCAACCGGAAGCATACTCCCAACACACAACTCCGAAGGATACGGCGAATCCCCTCTACCCGTAAGCGACTGAATCGTCGTAATAGTGATATTATTGATCGAGTCTTGACCTGCGTTAGCGTAGATGGCGGAGAGGACGGGGGTGACGCCGCAGGCTGCGACGAGCATAGCGAGGAGCATTAGCATAGCAAGGAGCGAAGCGACGAGTTAGTTGAATGTTCTTAACGTTCGTCATGGAGTCTCATTTCGATCGCAATTGTCATATTCCCAGCTCGTGGCTTCGCTCCTCGCAGTTTCTCACCTACGCAGTTCGGGGAAGCGTAGATTTGGAGAGGGGAGGAGGGGAGGGAGCGCTCGAGGACGAAGGTGTTTAAGGGCGTGCGGTTGGCGGGGGAGATGGTTATTATTGTGAAGCCGAGGGAGGAGAGGTGGGTCTCGAGGTGGGTGGCGAGGGAGGGGGCGACGGTGGAGCTATAATTAGCGAGGAGTTAGTATAGAATGTTGTTTATGCGAGGAGCGGGAGCATTAGCAGTTTCTCACATGATGTACTTTATGGAGGAGGGTGTGTGGAGCTGCAGGAAGGTCTCGAAGGTGGTTGGGGTGGGGAGGGTTTCGCCATGGACGGGCCGGTGAGGAGGTGGAGGGAGGGGTTCGTAGTTGAGGGCGCTGTGATGAGCTTGTAGTTTAGCCTCTTTATTGGTCCAAGTTTCGAAGAACGGGATGCCGGCGGAAGCGGGAGAGCCGATGATGTGGGCGACGGTGAAGTGGGGGTGCTTGTGGAGGAGCGAGAAGGTGTGCCGACCGGAGAGACCTGCAAAGTTTCGTATTAACGAGTTTAGATTACGTGGCTGCGACAGTGCATCGCTATCTAGACTGTAGCTACTAGCGCAGACGAATTTCGACCGTAATTTTCGCATTCCCAGCTCGTCACTTTGCTCCTCACTACTTCTCACCTGTGCCGCCGAGGAGAGCAACCGGGATTCGATCGTGGGAGGGAAGGGAAGGGGGTGGGGGAGAGGGAACCAGAAGAGGCGTGGAAGAGTGGGTAGGTGTGACAACGGTGAAAGGCGGGGCGTGAGGATCTTGCGGACAGGAGCTCGAGAACATTTTGGAGGTGACGAATCTCACCGAGATTCAGATGAGTTTTGTAGAGGGTGTAGGAGATTTCGTAAGGTTTTGTATCGAGAAGCGGACAGATAAAAGAGAGATATAGTGGTACAAGAACGGATACAAGGGTTTGAAAGAGACGAAAGACGCTTTTATGGAAAGTTGTTTGTGATTTTCGCAGAGATTAGTTATACAGGATTAAGGAAAAAGTCGATCCCTTAACCACCATTATTCACGAACATGAAAATCAAATTCAAGGCTTCTACGGAAGATTCTAAAGCAAGGAATAGTACAAGAGGTTAGGGTTATGGTTATGGTTATGGTTATGGTTATGGTTATGGTTATGGTTATGGTTATGGTTATGGTTATGG
>BLQM01000451.1:32263-43757 GCA_012489335.1 Triparma laevis f. inornata | reverse complement strand
ATAACCGACTAATTGAAAGCCTTTTTTGTAAAAAATCTTCTTAAGCTTTCACTGGTTTTCTTACTCTCTTCACTTTACTTGCCTGCCCCCAATGGACACATGCTCTTTGCACCATCCCCTTCTCGGCTACTCCCACTCTCCTTTTCCTCTCCATACCAGCCAATCGTGTGATCGTCTTGATTTCACCTCAGCCAACCCACACTATTACTACAGCTCTCATTTTCTCCAACTCCGCAAACTCGATATGACTTTTTCTTATCATCCCCTGTCAACCACACCTCATCTCCTTCGTGCTCGAACCCAAAATTCTCCATGGGCATGTGCGAGATCGGGTCGTTCTTATTTACAACTCTCCATTCTCTCAATTTTTCATTATAAAAGTCCGCAAATATTTTATTCCCCACCCTCGGCTGCAATATCGCGTTATTTGTTAGTTTTGTGCTAAAATGAGTGTGGTGGCAATCTGGAAGCGAGAATGACAACACCAAGGAGCGAAGTGTTTGACATCTATTCCTTCACATCCGCCTACGCATCCTTGCTTCGCTCGGCTCTGTCTCCTCACCTTTCCGAATGTATAGCAGGCAACGTTCTCGTATCCTCGCTCCACCAACATTAAGCTCGCAATTGCTGCCATCGCCCCTCCCAAGCTGTGACCTGTCACAACGATCTCTCTGTCCTTCTCATAAGCCGTCATCAGCCCCAGCACCTGCGCCTCAATGCTAGCCCACACTTGGTAAAACCCGGTATGTATTGAGCAGCCCGGACAGAGATCTTCACCTGACGTCTTCCACGTTAGCAGATCCGTGATAATATTTAAACTCGTTCCCGAACCTCGAAACACAAGCTTCACCGGTTCTTCGTCCTTCCCTCAATCGAGCACGTACGCGAAGGCATCAAGATCAGAGTCGATTGCCTTCAAGCTGCCGAAGTAGCAATTATGAGTTAGCCAAGTAAGCCGCCAACTCTCGAATCTCCCCCTCCCCCCTCTAATCCACCCTCTCACCTGTCTCCAGCACGCCGCATGTCAAACAATGACCTATCTGTTAGGGTCTCCTCCGAGCAGTAGGCCCACTTGCTCAGATCGAAGTACTCCTTACTAACCCCGTAATCGAAGCGCGACTTTGCTGCGTTCGAGTACAGGCCAAGCTCAGGCCCCCTCGACAATACCAACATACAGCTCCCCATGACACCAAATCCCAATAGTGAAAACATTGCAATCCCCCGCCTTCTCGACGGAGCCGTAGGCAGAGATGGATTCCTTGTACCTTCCGGGCCCCCAATATTCGGTAGTACTGAACCGTACGACATGGTGTAATGCCAGACTGATGTGAAATATCAAATCTATTTCGTGAATTCCTTCTGCTGGGACATTCTCACCCCCACTCACCTACAACGAAGCTACAACCTTCTCCCCCACCCTCTGTCCATCCTCACTAACAGCCCTAACCTCCACCCCCACCTCATCCCCCTACGCCCCCCTAACCTCCCCCCCTACCCTCCAAACCCCCCGTCCTCCTCTTCTCAACAACTACATTTATATCCTGCACCAAGATGCCTTCCCTCGCAGCGAACGTCACAGTAATGACAAAAATTCTCCCGTCTCATCGCCCGGGTCGCACGCACCATTACGACGGCGGTGTCAGGCTTAACAATGGAATATTCCAAGTCCTCTCTGGCGGAGATGAGGCCAGGCTAGAACTAAAACTGAAGTCGACCCCCACCCTTTACTACTCCAAGTGGAAAGGCGGCGTATTCTCCACCGTAGTCTCGACGAACGAAATGGAGTACACAGTAATGTGCAAAACAAGTGACATCTCTGGCCTCCAGAACATGGTTCGAGGCCTCATGGGCTTGCCCCTGGGCGGGCCTAGCAGTGACAACAAGGAGAACAACCCTCGACGCACTAGCAGCAACAGCAATAGCAATAGCAATAGCGACCATGCGACGCCCGATAGTAAAGCCCTCCCCAAACGCCGCTGCAACAAGAAAACGCCTTCCCCCATCAAAACCCTAGGCAACCTGAGCAAACAGCAAACTTCCGCCCTAACTCTGTTCATGACCACTGCTCACAACATCTTCCTCACGGGCAGCGCAGGAACAGGAAAGACGCACTTGCTCAAAACAATGATTCGGAACTCGAGTAAGGGGACAATGGTCACCAGCACGACCAACGTAGGGGCTGTGCTTTTGGAAGGGTGTAGGTGAGCGGAGCGAGCCGTGGCGGTGAGCGGAGCGAGGTGGATATGTCTCTGATAGAGTATATGTATATACATATAATATCTTAATATACTAACTCATCGTCGCTTCGCTCCTCCAGCCTGCAAAGCTTCGCAGGGTTCGGGGTTAGGACTCCGAACAAGGACGAAATCAAGGACATCTTCAAGAACGACCGAACGCTAAAGCGCTGGCAGAAAACGAAGACGCTCATCATCGATGAGTGCTCCATGCTGTCTGCGGCTCTGCTAACTTCCCTGAATATTGCGGGAAAGCTGGCACACTCTTCGAACGAGCCGTTCGGGGGGATACGGTTGGTGTTCTGCGGAGATTTTTACCAGCTGCCTCCCGTGACTGGCGAGTTCTGCTTCACCGCGCCCTCCTGGGCCGAGGCCGGTTTCACCACTGTCGACCTAGTCACGCCCTACCGACAGAGGAGCGACTTCGCTGCCGTCTTGGACCGTATTCGACTCGGAACCTACACCGCCTCAGACTCCACTTTAATAAACTCCCGAAAAATAACCTCGACAACTGGATATAACCTTGACGACTGCACAATCCTCTGCACTCA
This sequence comes from Triparma laevis f. inornata, assembly GCA_012489335.1. Taxonomy (NCBI): domain Eukaryota; class Bolidophyceae; order Parmales; family Triparmaceae; genus Triparma; species Triparma laevis. Next base: position 40,972 of record BLQM01000451.1, on the reverse strand, counting down.
CGTAAACCAAGTAGAGAAAATAAACTCCAGCCACTGCGACAAACACGAAACCAAAACCTTCATCTGCGTAGACACCGGAGCAGGCAGCATGAAATCAGTCCCCAAAGAACTCCGCCTATTCATCAACGCACGAGTAGTACTAACAGCCAACGTGAACAAAAACAGAAGGTGAGTGCGAGGAGGAAGCAACGAGCATTAAGAGCATTCTAAACTAGCGAGGAGCGGAGCGACAAGCATTAAGAGCATTTTAAACTAACTCGTCGCAGCCTCGTAAACGGCACGCAGGGTGTGGTGATCCGTTGGGAAAAAGGCCTCCCAGTAGTACGCTTCGACCTAACCCCCGACAGGAAATTAGATAAATTAATAGGTTTCCACCGTTTCGAAACGAAGTTAGGTACTCGAATCGTAGCCTCACGCTCCCAAATTCCCCTCCAATTAAGCTACGCTTTGAGCATCCATAAAAGTCAGGGAATGACATTAACGAAAGTCGTAGTTGATTTAGAGAAAGTTTTCGAAACAGGCATGGCGTACGTTGCTCTATCGAGAGTTAAGAGCTTGGAGGGTTTGATGGTTAAAGGTGGAGCTAAATTGGGAAGAGTCAGCGATGCAGTCAAGAAGTTCTGGGAGGCCGAGTCAGAAGCTGAAGAACAACTTCAAGACGAGAATGAAGGAGATGATGAAGAAATTTAACATAAACTAAACGCTTTATAATAAAAGGTCTACATCCCCCTTAATTCCCTAAAACACTCTAAAACCGCCCTCCTACTTAATCCTAAAACACTATCCTCACTTCCATCAACTCTAACAATAAACTCCTTAACCATCTCATTCTCAATCATCAACCCACCAGCACATTCATAAACCGGTGCGTTTGAGGATAGTAAACGATCTAAGAGATTTGAAGGTTTTAAAAGGTCGGAGGTGAGGAGAGAGGAGTTGAAGTGAACGGTGGAAGTGAAGGTTTGGAGGGAGGTTTTTAGGGAAGGGTAGGAGGTTAACATTACTGAACCTACGGTTGTGACGCGGGGAGTTGAAGCGTAAGCTTTCATGAACTGTTTAGGAAGTTGTTAGAATTTTGGAACGTACGAGCGGCGAGCGAAGCGAGGCCACCGAGCGGAGCGAAGCAACGAGCCGCGAGCGAAGCGAGGCCATCGAGCAGAGCGAGACTACCGAGCGAAGCTCGGATGTGTAGGCAGACTTCACGAATTCGCACGACTCGCACGTTGTATAACCCGTTAACGCCACTCTCGTAGCAGATGTAAACGATATTGATAATGGTAATATTTCTCACCTTCTCAGCCTCCTCTCTATCCTCCGGTTTCTCTAATATCCCCAATTCAGGATGAGTCACAACCTGATCTGCTGTTAAAACAATTCTCTCAGAATATATCCCTTGGTTTCTCAACTCCTCTAGCACCCCTTCCCTCTTTACTTTAGCTAATAAACTAACGAGTTTGGTTGCGCTTTCAATCGAGCCTGTTTCCGAGCATAGCGAGGAGCGGAGGAGCGAAGCGACGACGAGTTAGTAGAATATTATTAATGCTCGTCGCTTCGCTCCTCATGGAGCCCTCATGGAGGCTCATTACGACCGTAGTTATCGCATTCCTAGCTCGTCACTGAGACTCTGAGACTGCTTCTCACCTTCTGCACGAAGTTCAGTACCGATATCTCGTTCATCAACTGGTTTAACCATTACCTCGTATCTTATGGGGATAGAATCGAGGATTAAACGACGGGTTGAACTTCCGGAACTTAGGAGGAGGTTGTAGTTGTAGTCCGAACCATCGGAGTTTTGGAGGGGGAGGAGGTCAGAGGAGGTTAGGGAGGGACCGAGGTGGACGCCGTTGTAAATTGTTTGGGAACCATGATTGGAGGTTGACATTTTTAGGATACTGGGACGACGGTTTAAGAGAGGTCTCAATGGAGAGAGTTTGGTGGGGTTGAGGAAAGCCGTGTTTGAGTGGAGGTTTGAGTGGAGGTTTGAGGCAGAACAGAGGGAGGAGAACGAGGAGAGGAGGACGAAGGTCAACAACGATAAAGACGACCAAACGAGTTGTTTACAGGTAGGTATACTGGGTGATGAATTAGAGCAGTACGGCAGCATGCGTCGTCGGTGATGAAATCGGCGTGTGGGAGCAGATATTTGCAGCTCAATGAACAATGCGGGAGGAGCCAAGTTCGTAAACTAAATAACTCCTTTTCTCCGCCGCTAGAAGTCAGAAAAACTTCAGGACTGGTTTAAATAACCTAATTTTTCGTCCAGGATATTCGTGTGGGCTAAGATTTATTCGAGAACACGAGGTTTTTCGCAGCTCAAATTGACGATCGAGCTGGAAAAATCATTTTCGAGTGGTAGGCTTTCACGACGCGTTTTAAAAAAATTAAATGGGCTTCAAGGATCGATCTTGATAACGATATGGTGCCTTGGACTATGGATCAGCCTAAATCATCTCCGTTTGCAAGATATCGGTCAAAACTGTGCTTCGTCGGATCGATCCCCTACGATCCTAGGTCAACCTCGCCATTTAATGGCTCTTTGCTCTGCCTCATTCGCCACGGTCTTTACTGATGTTGTGCATACTTCCAACAGTGCCCCTGTCACTCTATGAAGTCTCTGTAGCCGTTATATATTCAATCTCAGCCCTAGCTGCAGATCAACTATGTGATATCGATCTGATGCTCAATTAAACTCAACCACGCTCACGTGCTAACCCCCTCACGCCCACCTACCTCACTTCGCTAATCCCCTCCTAACCTCCAACCCCCACAGAAACCACCACCCCCCCTACCCCTAAAACCCAAAATGAAGTGCCTCCTCGCTTTCCTAACCCTCCTCGCCTCCACCTCCGCCTTCACCACCTCGCCCGTCGCCAAGCCCTCCACCTCCCTCTCCTCCTCCGTCCAAGGAATAACCAACACCGGTAAATTCTTTCCCGAAACCGGCCAACAAATCTGGGACCCTCTCAACTTGATGAACCGCCTCGACGACAAAGGCGTAGCCTGGTTCAGAGCAGCCGAAATAAAACACGGTAGAATCGCAATGATCGCCAACCTCGGTTGGCTAGCCCAAGTAAACCACTTCCACTTCGGCGGTATGATGTCCCCCACCGAATCAGTTTCGTTCGCGGACATAGCCGCGGCTTCACCTTTCGAAGCGATTGGGAAGATTCCTGATAGTGGGTTTTATCAGATTTTGTTTGTAGTAGGAGCTGTGGAAGGGTATCAGGAGGTGAGAATAATTGGAGAGTTACGGAGAAGCGGCTGAGAACGAGCTGGGAATGCGGGAAATTCGACGTTTGTCATGAGACGGCGCGCGTGTTCTAGCCCCTATCAACACTACGTAATTCTAACTTGTCATCGCTTCGCTCCTCCGCTCATCGCAGATGATTCAGCCGCATTACACACTACCGGGAGGTTCTATCGGGGATTTGGGAGCTGCTCGTTGCGCTCCTGATCGTTTGGAGAGGATGCAGGCTGTTGAAACTAAGAACGGACGCTTGGCGATGATCGGAATGGCTTCGTACATTGCCGCTGCGACGCTTCCGGGATCTGTTCCTAACATTCCGGAATTCTTCGTACCCCACTAAGCTGGCCAAATGTTGAGCGGAGGGAGGTGTGCAAGGGGGGGGGAAGAGAGAGAACGTTAACGTCACGTTAAGTAGTACTTTTTTGAAAGAATGGAAGGAAATAACATTTTGATTTGTTTTCAACTGATACTGATATGAATTAAAGCGTGTTTTTTTTCTCTCGATCCCCCTACTCCCTACTACTACGAGCTTCTACTACGAGCCCTGCTCGCTCAATGCTCTATCTTCAAATCTGATTTCAAATCTGTGACAAGTGAAGTGAGTTGCATGAAAAATTACGTTAACGGGTTAGAATTGGGCGGGGTTGAAGGTCGGCCTGTGCGTTTAGACTAGAGCTACCAGCGCAGACAATTTACGACCGTAATTACAGTATTCGCAGCTTGTCGCTTCGCTCCTCGCAGCTTCTCACCTTCTTTTTCCCTTCCCCCCGCCCCACCCTCGAAATCCCCCCCTCTCTCAAAAAAAGGTAACAAAAACCACCACGCTAGCAGCAGTTCTTCTTCTCCGTCTTCGCGGGCGCGATGGTAAAGGTGTCGTTCCTCTCCTGCTGGGCTGTTGCGGTGGGTAGCTTCTTGGCGATTTCGACGAAGAGGTTCTTGACATTGGAGGCGTTTTTCGCAGAGGTTTCGAGGTAGAGGATGTTGTTCTCTTCGGCGTAGGCGGCGGCTTCTTCGGTTTCTACCTTGCGCTGGCTAGGGGGAAGGTCGGCCTTGTTCCCTGCCAAGGCGATGACGACATTGGGGTCTCCCCTGTGGGGGGGGGAGTGAGTGAGCGCAAGCACAGCGAGCGTGTTAGTGTTAGTGATAACGTAGTGGTGAAGATAACTCTAACGAATAACTCTAACGAGGAGCAAATATTTGGGCTCACCTCCTCATGAGCTCCTTAACCCAACTCTTCGCCCCATTGTACGAATCCTTATTACTCAAATCAAACACCACAATCGCCGCGCTTGCCCCCCTATAATACATTGGAGCCAAGCTCCTGTACCTCTCCTGTCCTGCGGTGTCCCAGATTTCGAACTTGACGACGGAGGTGTCGAGCTGGACGGACTGGGTGAGGAAGGCGGCGCCGATGGTGGGCTCTTGGAATTCGAAGAATTCGTCACGGACGAAACGCACGACGAGGCAGGACTGGGGAAGCGAGAGTAGGGGGAGGGGGGGGAAGGGGGGGAGAGGTGGGAGGGGGGTTAAAGATGGGTTGGGGTTGACATCGCTCAAAGTCACTCCACACTTAGCGTTCCAGATTCTCCCGTCTTCCACCCCCAAACGTCCGCTCACCTTGCCGACCGCCGTGTCACCTAACAAAACGAGCTTAAAATGCCGAACCGACATCGTATATTTCCAGGATAACTTAAAATTTGGGCTTGGGTTATATCAGTGCGGGGCTTTACGTTAGGGGTAAAGCGGGGAGGGGAGGGGGGAAGGGCTGGGAGGGGAGAGAGGGGAGGGGTCGGGGAGGGGAGGACGAAGGATTAGAAATTTGTTTAATTTGGGGGGATAGAGCGGCGGAGGGGGGTGGATGTGGCGGTGGTGGAGATGTGGGGGTAGTTGAGAGGTATTGAAGGGGTCGAGGGGGGGGCAGATACGCGAGGGGGCGAGGAAATGCAGCCAAAATGGAATAGAATTGTCGAGAGGGACTCGAGACATTTTGGGTTTTCTTGGAGGCTTTGCGCTATGACACGCTACGAAACGCTGTTGAGTCACGAGATATGCTCGACCTAAGTGCTGAAAAGGGGTCAATTACACAATTAAACGTACTTTAGAGTAGTAAAATTAACTTGGGAATTCCATACCCAAAAATCTGAGAGCTCTGCTGCGAGAAAGGCTATACATTGAAACGTCCTATCAATTTACGCAATTGCGCCTACAGGAATTCCTGCATTTACTGGTCCAGGAAGAGATTGTTTTAGCTCAATAACTACTTCTTGAACATCTTAATTTCTACTCCCCCGATCCTTACCTGCTCATCATCCCCGAACCTGTTTATCATCTCACAATGCTTCCCTTCAAACATTTGCTCACGACCTTACTTCATCTTTCCTGGTTGAGCTTGTCATTTTCCACCGACTTGGTTGGTGGTGTAGACAAAATTGTGGAGAGGAGGTTGCCGTTTTCTCCTAGTAGCGGTAGTATTTCAGGAGGTAAGATATGAACGTTTGTTGGGGTTGGGCGAGGGTCGTAAAAGAGTAGGGAAGCATCCCATATTTAAAACCCTAAACTAAACAAACTCCCACATCGCCTCCCCTCCTCGCCTCCCCCTCCCGTCGCAGGTCCCACCTGCCAACAAATGAACCCCTTCTGCCCGAACGACGGTACCTCCTACTCCTTCTTCCTCGCTGGCTGCACCGACCCCAACTGCCCCACCTCCACCGGCGGTAATTTCGGCTGCCTCGCATCCCACCCCGGCGAACAATGGCTCTACATCTCCATAGCCTCCGCCGGTAACATGGTCTTCGATACCACCAGTAACTCCGACCATGATTACGCAGTCTGGGGCCCTTACTCAAGCAAACAAACCGCAATAAACGCTTGTGGCAACCTCCCCGCCCCCGTCGACTGTTCCTTCGATCCCCGAGAAGATGAAACAATCACAGTAAACAACGTGAAAGTAGCTGAAGTCTACGTAATGTTAATCGCGAATTACGCTAAAGTAGATCAGCCCTTAACAGCCGTTACGAGTAGTAGGTGAGAAAATGTCAGGAGTCGAACGCGGCTGAGAACGAGCTGATAATGCGATGTTTAGCTGTTATACACCGGTTGCGCGTGTAGCGTCGGTGTCAACGTTGACAAAGCTTTCGTCGCTTCTCGTTTCTAACGAAGTTATCGCCAATCGTTCATGCGACTCGCTACGCTCGTCGCAGTAATACTGCGGGTTATGATTGCCAGGCTGTGATTGATTTTGGGAGTCCTACAGCTAGTCCGAGTGTTAGTCCTACTCCGAATCCTACACGTGCGCCTACTACGTCTGCTCCTACTTTAAGTCCTACTCTTCCTCCACCTCCAAAAAACGAGAGTAGATGTGAGTGTTGGTATAAGGCGGATGTTGTAGCGTGTCCGATTGTGAGGTATATGCAGGATTATGAGTGTGGTGGAGGGAGTGGGATTTATGATTATGAGTGTACGGAGGTGGAGAAGGTTGAGGAGGATAAGGTAAGTCGAGTTAAAAGAGCCTAGCGCGAAACAAGCGACGTCGGGAATCAATTACGCCAATACGAATGCCTACACGCTTTCGCTACGCTCAACCCTACGGGGGCCGTTGCGCGGAACCTCGCCCTAGCCCGAGCCCGGGCCCTTTTTTAATGAGAACTGTTACGTTCCGGCCGTGCAGCGGAGCGGAACGACCAGTCCTTTATTCAAGCCCTTTATGATATACGTAACCGCCGGTAACTCATACGCAACCGCTGGTACCCCACCGCCAATAACTCATTCGCTACCGAAAAAAACATCGGTTCACCAATTGTTACGTTCCCCCCGTTTTTGGGGGGGGTGCTTGAGAGGGTCGCTCGTCGTTATCAACTTAACGTTTTTTCTAACAGTTTTCGATCACTCTCTCTTACCCCCCCCCCCTCAGCAATATATCCTCTGGAACATCCTCCCAATAGTCTACAAAATCGTCTTCCTAACCTCCCTCCGTCTCCTCCTCGGTTGCACCCTCGCCGACTTCGGCGAATCCACCATCATCTGTTTCCGCTGCGGCAACGCTTTCTGGATGCTCTTAGTCGGTAACATCGTACTACTTCTTGCTATCTACCTAAGCAGATGTTTTTGGCCTGTTTGGGCTTTTTTCATGTTCGTGTGGTTACACTTTGATTGTATACTCTGTATAGTAAATCGCGTACTTGACGCTAAACCTAAAGCAGGTAAGATGCAGCGAGGAGCGACGCGACGAGCTGGGAATATGATAATTACGGTCCTAATCCGGCTGCGCTGCTAGCCTTAGACCAAATGCTCAAGCCGCTTTGGTTTTTACGCAATTCTAACACGCCAATCGTTCATTTTCATGCGACTCGCTACGCTCGTTGCAGCACCTAAACCAACCCCTCCACGAAGTAACCTAGAGCTTTTCGCGTATACGAATCATAAAAGGAGTTGGAAGGATAAGGCATACGCGACTTTTGAATTGCAGAAACATAAGAAGGATGCGAAGGTTGCGAAGAAGATTGAGAAGAAGAACGCGAAGGTAAGAATCTGCGAGGAGCGAAGCGCCGAGCCACGACCCCGATATTTAAGCGAGAAATCTGCCTGCGCTGCCAGCCTTAGACTACATGCTTAAGCCGCTTTCGTTGCTACTCATTAATAAATCGTTACCATCAATCTTCATACGACTCGCTACGCTCGTCGCAGGGGTTGAAGAATATGAGGAAACCGAGTTATAGGGGGGGGGCGTTGTAGAGTTTTAGAGTTTTAGAGTTTTAGAGTCGCAGAGTCGCAGAGTCGCAGAGTCGCAGAGGGGGGAAAGGGGGGGGGGAGAAGAGAAAGTAAAACGCGAGAGTTATTTGTTTTTGTGAATTCTAAAAACTACTTTAACTACTTTTAATCCTCAAAGTCGTCATCGAAATCCTCCTCATAATCGTCCTCGCTATAATCGTCTTCGCTCTCCTCCTTCTCCTTTTCATTTACATTCGCCTTCGCCTTCTCCATCTCAACCACAGCCTTCGCCGCGGTACTATGTCCAACCGTGTGTGTTCGATCCCTCACAGCAACTTCCACATCCGACTCCTCCTCACTCTGATCAACATCATCGAAACTTTCATCCACCTCCTTCTTAACAGGACTAGGACTCTTCAAAGCCTCCCCTGCACTACCGTGATTAACGGTGTGCTGGCGATTCCGCGTTGGCGTGAACTTCTTCAGTTCTTCTAACTCTTCCTTCTGAGCGCTGCTGTGATGAACGGTGTGCTGGCGATTCCGCGTTGGCGTGATCTTCTTCAATTCGTCAGGCTCTTCCTTCTCAGCGCTACTGTGGTGAACCGTATGCTGACGAGATCGCACTGGCGTGACCTTCTTAACTTCCACCGCAGCATCCACCTCCGGCTCCTCCAAGACACTTTCCTCCAGCACCTCCACCTCCTCAACCTCCTCCACTCCAACCTCCTCCTCCTCCTCCTCCTCCTCCTCCTCCT
>BLQM01000451.1:1671-19866 GCA_012489335.1 Triparma laevis f. inornata | reverse complement strand
ACCCCCCCCTTCTACCCCCCCCTAACCCCCATATCCCCCCTATCCCCCCTATCCCATGCGCCACCGCCGGCGACTATAATAAAACAAAATCCAACGCGCGTGCAACAATCCTGCTCCCGCGCGATGTCTACGATTTCTCTCTCTCTCTCTCTTCCATTTCTCTCATCCATTTCATCTTCTTCTTCTTACAGAGTGAGGAAGCTCCTCGTCGTAACTCGGAAGGCCGTCAACCGCTGCGTGAACCTGTCTCTGTTTTGACTCTCCAAGTTGCGGGAGACGTCTGCGAGGAGCTTGTCGAAAGCTTCGTTCAACGCGGTTTGGTTTTGAGGCGACTGCGTGGACATGAGCTGGTCCTTGTATTGTGTGAAGCTGCGACGAGCGTAGCGAGGAGCATTAACGAGGTGTGGAGCGAAGCAACGAGTTAGTTTATGTTATTATTATAGCTCGTCGCTTCGCTCCTCGCAGTAACTCGCGGAATCAACGCATTCTCAACTCGTCGCTTCGCTCCTCGCAGTGCTCACCTCCTCTCCGACGCCAGCATCAGCGAAAGCATAGGGCGCATGACGGCCCAGTGGTTGGACGCGCTACCGAACAGCAACAAGTTGAACAGCGTGGCGGTCAAGCCGGCGAACAGGTTCGGCTCGGCGGCAAGGTGCTGCTTCAGCTGGTTCACCTCCGGCTTGTCCTTGTTCTGGTTGTTGTAGTAGTACGTCGCGAGGTGGTCGACGGACGTGGCGCAGATGCTGGACAGCGGCGCGTCGCTCGACTGCAGGCCCTCGTGCACGGCGTTCAGAAGGCTCATTAAAGTCGGGGTCGTCAACGCTAGAATGACCTGGATGTGCGAGCGGAACAGAATCTCGAGGAAGGAGAAGTAACTCTTGGACAGCTTCGGGTACGCCATGACGTCGTCCAGGGAGATGGACAGGATCATCTGCAGCGCGACCTCGAGCGCTCTGTCCAAGGCCGGGTCGTTGTAGAGCTGGAAGACGCCGAAGCTAAGGGGTTACAGGAGCGAAGCGAGCTGTGTTAGAACTGTGTCGGCGCTGTTCATTCCGTAAATTCGCTCTTCTGGCGCTCCACTCACCAGACGTAATTTCCGCTGAGAGCGGCGACGAGGACGTCGAGGGACAGCGCGAAGCCCTTGTACTTCTGCTTATAGATTTCGGTCTCGGGCACGGTGGTCTGGCTGTGGAAGGCGATGCTTGATTTGCCGTACGCGCAGATGACGTCGGAGGTTGTGCGGAAGAGGAGGATGCCGTTGGGCGAGGACTGCTCGAAGTTGACCCGGTTCGCTTTGTTGTACACGAACTCGTACATGAACTTGAGAAGCGAAGTGGTAACGCCAGGGTCGTCATACCATACTTCCGAGATTCTGGTGAAGAGGGGGAAGTGGTCGGGGAAGAGGCGCTCGAATAGCATCAGGTACGTGCGTCTGTTGTGGAGGGACGACGCGATGCCGCGGAGGTCGCGGAGGACGCCAACTAGCGGAATTCGGACGTTGGGCGCTTTCAAGCCTGCGACAAGCGTAGCGAGGAACGGCGAGCGAAGTGAGCGTGTTAGCGGTGGAGATAGCGTAAACGAGGAGTGGAGTGACCCAATACTGTAAGATTTAACGAGGAGCGGAGAAACTCGTCGCTTCGTGACCCAATACCGTAAGATTTAACTCATCGCTTCGCTCCTCGCAGTTTCTCACCTTGCGCGTCGAGGCCTCCGAGCTGTCGAAGGACCTGCAACGAGCGTAGCGAGTCGCATGGAGATTGTTGTTAATGTGTTATAATTACGTAGCGATGAAAGCGGCGTCCACATTCACGCTGAAACTAGCAGCGTAGCTAATAACGACCTCGAACAATATCGCATTCCCCTGCTCGTCAATTCGCTCCTCGAGGCCTCGTACCTCGCATATTGGGTCGATGAAAGTGTCGAACGGAAGAGGCATTTCTTCTGCTGTCGATGAGAATAGTAATCGCGTGAGGGTCGCGTGGAACGTCGTTCTGTGCCTCTCGTTGCCCTTGACCTCGAGGAACGGGAACGCCTGCGCCGTGTGGTTCATGAGAAGATATTTCACTGTGTCTAACGTCAAGAGAAGCTTCGAGGAGGAGTACCCCGACGCCATGTCGTGGAAGAGCTCCAGCGTCTTGGAGATGACCTCCTCGTTCGTAGGCCAGTACTTAAGGTTGTTCCCGACCTTGGTGACGATCAAGTTCGCGACTTGAGTGTGGTCGCCCATGGCCATGAAGTCGAACATGTTCTTGTAGACCCGCTGCTTCGTGGTGGGCTGTACGTCGACCTTGCCTGCGGTGACGATTCCGGAGGAGGAGGAGGAGGGCTGTGGGGATTGGGGGGGGGCGAGCGAAGCGAGCCGAGGACGAAGTCCGAGGCGGGGAGGGAGGAGTTAGTTTACAATGGTCTTAATGCGAGGAGCGGCGAGTGAAGGGTCGAATTGAACGAGGACATTTAATGTGAGGGGCGTTTTTGAAGAGCATCCCTCCTCATTGTATTTATGACGCCTTCGTTATCTCGGAGCGACAAACGACGGTTCTATTCGAACAACAAGCGTATTGATCTTGTCACTCCACTCCTCGTTAGTTCGTACCTGATCCCACATGAACATGTACACACGTCTGAAGTTCTGGAAGTAAAAGAGGAATGCGCTTTCGAGCTTGCTATCGCATAGCGCCGATCCGTTCGACTGGCAGCATCTGAAGTCAATGAGCTGAACGAGTTGGAAGATCCGACGGCTTAAAGTGGCGTCGATCCTGCGACGAGCGAAGCGAGTCGCATGAAGATTGGTGAAAAACGAGTTAGAAACGAGAAGCGATAAAAACATCGTCAACGTTGGGACTGACTCTACTTGCGCAGTTCGTCTATAACGGCAAAAAACGGCGCATTATCAGCTCGTCGCTTCTCTCCTGACAGGTTCTCACCTTTCTTCGCCGTCGTCGAGGTGAGACGTGCTCCAACTGTGTCCGCCAACGACCGCTCCGATTATGTAGACCAACCACGTGAGCTGTCCTTCTAGCATCGTAAGCTTCTGTTGAGTTTGCGGTGGGATGTTGCTGTTGTTGAGCGTGGCGATGCAGTTCTGGTAGTCGGCCATGATCGGGTCGAACCTGCGACGAGCGTAGCGAGGAGCATTAACGAGGTGTGGAGGGGAGGGGGGAGTTAGTTGAGAGTGTTCTTGATGCGAGGAGCAGCGATACATCCTCGTCGCTTCGCTCCTCGCAGTTCCTCACCTCTCAACTAAAAGCGTCCCAACCTTCGCGTACTGAAACCTGCAGATCACCGGGAGTCTCTCTAACTGCTCCGTCAGCGATCCCGAGTCGTCGAGAGGGTCGTCGCACTCTTCTTGGAGGACGGTCTGAACGCTTCCAAGCATGCAGTCGACGTATTGTTGAACGACGGTGCCGACGGCTGCGACGAGCGTAGCGAGTCGCGCGAAGTTTGGAATTAAGAAGTCAGAATTGGGAGGAGGTAAAGGTGGCTTAAGCGCTTAAGACTAAAGCTACAAGCGCCGACGAATTGTGATCTTATTGTGGTATTCCCAGCTCGTCGCTTCGCTCCTCGCAACGTTCGTACCTTCCTCTAAACTCTTGGTGTGGCCTTTCGCTCCGGCGTCGGGTCGAACGTAAGGGACGGCGGCTACTAGGCGACCGAAGAGGGCGAGAAGGTAGTGGATGGAGTTTCGGGAGAGCTGCCAGTTCTGCATCGACTGGACAGTGAAAGACGAAGCTAGCGATAGCCACTCGGTGTAGCCGTTGGCTGGGGGGGGTGGGGGGGGGGCGAGTTAGTACATAGCGCTTAGGGTCATCTCGTCCTCTCGGTTTTTATTACCTTTCACGAGCTCGCTAAGCTGATAGTTGGCTTTTAATCGGCCGAGGAGGCGGCAGAACTGGTGGTAGTTTTCGCTGTGCTCGAGGCCGGTCTGGTTGCGTAGCAATATGGTGATACCGTTGAGGAGACGGGAGAGGAAGGCGGCGCGGTCCTTGTCCGTCGGGAAGAGGCTCCTCCTGTCATATTTGGGGGTTAGTGGGGGATATATATATATATATATATACTCGGGTTATTATTTTTTAATCTTCACCTGCAACTCGTAAGCAGAATAATCGCCTCCATAGCCTTATCACTCTTCGGCGGTTCACTCGTCGAGTAAAAGTGCAGCAGAAGGTTAAGCGTTTCCTCGTCCTGAATAACACTCCTCCAAGTACTCGGAACCTGAATAGTCCCAACATCCTCACTAGACTCATCCGGGTTCGTTCCGATAAAATCAAAGCTCAAACATCTCACAGTAAGCGTAAGAGACTGAAGAGTTAGCACTCCGAGAATCTGAGGTGACGTTTGAATCGCGGAAGTCTTCAACTGGCTTAGAGTCGTTAACGCGAGCTGAAAAACTCGAAACAAAGAAACGTCACGAAAAGAAACTGCTGTTTTCCTATGCTGAGTCAACGTTCTACCTTGAGTGGGAACGTTCAATTCCTCCACTAACCCGTTCAAAAGTTTTAAACCTAGAACGCAGTGTTCGACGGTGGCTTGGAGGAATTTTGTGACTTCTTCGGGGAGCTCGCGGTGGGAGCGATCGTCGAACCAGCCGAGTTTTGTTATGCGGCAGACGAGGCGGATTAGTTGGGAGGTTACGTAGGTGGGGTGGTGGGGGTTGTTGCCGAGGTAGGAGAGGACGTAGTTTCGGATTTCAATGCGTTGGGCTGAAGGGTTTGAGGGCGGGGGCGGGGGCGGGGGCGGGGGCGAGGGGGGGAGAGTGTGTTAGAGAGGTGGTTGAGGTGGTTTCGGGGTTGGTTGAGGGGGAGAGCTCGAGCGAAGCGTGCGAGCGAAACTCAGCTCAGGGCGAGGTGCAACCGAAGCTCGGCGCTCAGAAGCTCGCTCGCTCGAACCCAACCCGCACACGGGCACCACCACCTCCCAACTTCCCCCAATCCCCAATCCCCAAACCCCCAAACCCCCTCTCTCAACCCTGGCTCGCTCGCTCTCACCAGTAGTAAAACTATTCCAATGCCCCGTAATCAAACTCATCAAACTATTACTCGCCACCAACAACGCGTACGGCTGCTGGGAGCTGTCCAAGATCTGCTGGCAGGTGGGGATGTTCTGGGGGGAGGTTTGGAGGGAGAGGAGACGGGATTGAGCGTCGTTGCGAGCTGAGGTGGAGGAGGAGGTGTAAAGGGCGTTCGCTGTGGGGAGGGAGGAGGGGGTGGGGGAGGGTGAAGGGGGGTTAAGGTTAGGGATTGGTCCGTGGACGATGCGGATGGATCGGGGTGAACTCACCCAACTCCTCAACTTGGCGCAGCTGGGCGGGATCCATTGTTGAAACTATTTGGAGACGAGAGGAGTAGATGAGGGGAGCGCTGAGGTTTTTGAGGGGCAAAGGATTCTATGAGGGGGGCAGGAGGAGGGAGTGGAAATTACCAAGATTGTCGGAGATAGGAGGAGAGGGGGCTGGTTATTGGGCGTGAGGTAATTTGGGCGTGAGTGTGGAGGGGACGGAGTGGAGAGACCGACGCTGCCTCCGCGATCTCACGTCGGGGAAAATGAATAGAGCGAATAGACCACGTGCTTAGATTGATGTGAAAGTCACTAGGGTGGTCGTTGATGACTAGAGAACACTGTGTGTGAGGTGGGAGAGTTGGAAACGGCTTAGAAGGCTGAACGCGATTGAGGGAAATCCGTTTTTTTTCTGGTAAACGATTTTAATAAAAAGTACGTCGCTGGTGGTAGTTTCAGAGGATTTGAGGCACGTATCGTGGGAAAATCTATATCATCTCACTATTGTTAACTTTTGACTTGCAAATTCGAACGTTGATGAAGTCAAAATCCAGATGTCGTGAAGTGAAGTCTCGACGTGATGCCCTGCCCTCGTCTAACTCCCCTCCAGGCCCCAACATGCTCTCCCGCCTCTCTCCCCTCGCTCAGCGCACTATCTCCCCCCGTCTTCTCTCCAACGCTCAGCGCACCCTGGTGAACATCAGCTACCCTTCCCCCAAGATAGCCGTGCTAGAACTTGACCGTCCTCCCGTCAACTCCCTCTCCCTCGAGATGTCCGCTAAGATTGTTGAGTCGATCAAGGAGATCGAGAGCAACCCTGAAGTTCAGGCGATGGTGAGTAGGAGGAGAAGAGGATGAAGGCTTTTACGAAGATGAGGACGAAGCGTTTGACGACAACTCTATCTAACACCGATTCGCTCACCTCCCCTTCCCTCCCCCCTACGCACAGGTCCTAAAATCATCCAACCCCAAAATCTTCTCCGCCGGCCTCGACATAACCGAAATGAACCGCCCCACCGTCGCCCGCCTCGAAGACTTCTGGTGAGACGTCGGCGTCACTCGTCGCGAACTCCGAACAGCTCGTCGCTCAGTCTCCTCGTCTGCGTCGCTCTTCCTCCTGCTCCTCTTGTACGAAAAATTCAACTGACTCTTCGCTTCGCTCCTCTTCTCGCTTCGTTCTTCCCTCCCTCCTCACCAGGCGCAACATCCAAACCCTCTTCCTAACCCTCTACTCCACCCGCCTCTCCACAATCGCCTCAATCGACGGTCACTCCCCCGCTGGCGGTTGCCTCCTCGCCATGTCCTGCGACTATCGTATAATGTCAGCAACTCCTTCTTACAAAATAGGATTGAACGAGACGAAATTAGGTATTGCTGCGCCTTATTGGTTGAAGGTGAGAACGTTTCCGAGGAGCGAAGCGACGAGCTGGGAATACGATAATTAAGCGAGTAATTTGTCGGAGCGAAGTGGCTTCAATCTAACGCTTAATCGGCTTTCACCGCTATATTATTCTAACTCGTTAACACCAATCGTTCATGCGACTCGCTACGCTCGTCGCAGGATTTATTTGTGACCACGATCGGGTATAGGGAAGCGGAAGTTGGGTTAGCCTTAGGAAAGCTTTATAGTCCGAAAGAAGCTTTAGAGATTAAACTCGTTGATGAATTAGTTGATTCACCTGTGATTGATGTTGCTTTAAAACGGGCTGATGAGTGGGCGAGTATTCCGGAGAAGGGGAGGGTCGCGAGTAAGGTGATGTTGAGGGGGGCGATGATTCAGGATTTGGAGGAGAAAAGGGAAATGGATGTCGGGTGGTTCAGGGATTTTATTATGGAGGAGGGAGTGCAGAAAGGGATTGAAGGGTATTTAAAGAATCTGAGTAAGAAGTAAGGGGGGGGTGTGGGGTTTGGGGTTGGAAGTAAATTTAGAAGAGAGTGGTGAAAAATGTTTGAGTTTTGAGATTCGAATTTTATTATTACAAAATTTACAAGTTAAACATTACGTTGTCATCGCTTCATTCTCCGTCAGGGTGATCTTGGTAACCTGCGCGGCGTAGTAGCATTCGTGTTAGAAATCCTTCGCACAAAACCACAATCCGTATCAATTTCATTTCTAGCGTGCATGCAAAGCGACTCAATAGTGGATATGGTTTCTACATTTTACGAGGTATAAAGCTCGTTCGGTGTAATTCTAGAGTTTTTGGCGATCATCATCGTTTTGTTGCATCCTCTTCCCCTCACTCCCCCCCACAACCCCACTCACCATTTTACTTGAAGAACCGACTCAAAGCGCCGCCCTCCTCCAGCCCCTTCTTCCTCTTCTTCTCGGCGGGGGTCATGAAGCCCTCCCCCCTGCCCGTCGCCTCCGCCTCGCTCCTCTTCTTCTCTATCAACTTCACCTTCCCCGCGTCCATAATATTAGCGTGCTTGCGAGCGAGCTTCTTGGAGATTTTGTTCCTGCCTCTCGCCTTTTTCTTCTCCTTCTTGGGTTTCTGATCCGCCGCCGCCGACAAATCCCTCTTCTCCATCATGATATTCTTCTTGTCCCTCTCGACTCCTCCGATCTCCTCCGGGTTGAGCTGGATCATCTCCGGTCTCAACTTATCCATAAGAGACCTGACCTCCTGCTCCTGCCTCTGCTTCTTATCTGCGAACATATTGTTCTCGAAGCTATCGTAATTCGCCTCTCCAACCCCCGGCACAACCACACTGCTGAATCCCTTACTATGCCCGATCCCTACCACGTCTTCAAATGGTCTAAATCGTGTAGATTTAACGCTAACCCCACCATTCAGAACTCTGCGAGGGGGCGGGGGGGGGGAGTTAGTTTTGAATGTTCTTTTGCGAAGAGTGTGTAATTGTCGTATTCACAGATCGAGCGAAGCGACGAGCTAAACGTATGATTATTAATCTCGCTCTAGCTTCATCCTTGGCTCGCTTCGCTCGCCGCTCCTCACCTGTGCTTCATGTATGGCTCCTTCGCTTTAACCCTAATAGCGTCCTTCCAAAACGTCACATCCGTCCCGCTTCCAATCCCCAAAACACCCGTCTGACTAATATCCATATCCATAACCGCGTTCCTCGAGAAATACGAGTGAACTGCTTGGAACGTTCTCACGTCCCACACCTTCACCTGCATGTCGGCTCCGGCTGTGACCATGTAATTTCCGCCTAAATCGTTTGCGAGGGATACGACCGGTCCTCTGTGAGCTAGAATCTTGACTAAAGGCTGCGAAACGCTCGGAGACCACATAGTAACGACGCCGTTACCGTGGCCTAAGTGCATGACGGCGTTGTAGGGATTTTGACGCATGACGCTGCAGGGTCCTAGTTTCGTACGGTGTTCTGAGACTTTTGTGCCGGTGGAAGTGTCGGTGTATTTCAACCATCCAGCCCGGCCGACGCTGCGGCGAGCGAAGCGAGCCGTGTTAGAATTGTGTAGCAACGAAAGCGATTGAGCATTAAGACTAAAGCTACGTCGCTCCGCCTCATTGTTACTCCCGTAATTGTCGTATTCCCGGCTCGTTGCGTTCGCTCCTCGCATTGCTTGCCTCACCTGCATAGAAGCCAGTGATAAGGTAAAAAGTCCAAGCATAGTGGATCAATATGGTCATTTAGACGGTGTATCTCCGCGCCGGTTGTGGAGTCGTAAATGAAGACGTGCTTCTTTTCGGCGAGGGCGAACATGGAGGAGTTGTGGAGGAAGGTTGCAGAGCGGATGTCGTTGGTGGAGGTGCCGTTGTCGGTTAGGAAGAGCTAAGGTGGGGGCGAGGAGCGAAGCGACGAGTTAGAATAAATGAATAATCATGGGTTGTCAGCGAGTCGCTGAGCTCCGAATCTCACCTCTCTCTTCAAAGTCCTCGTCAACGCGTCCATAATCGCGACATGCCCTGTCCTCCCCGTAAGCAGCATATGCCTCCCCGGTCGATCATAGCAAACGCTGTAAGGCGCGTAGTCGGTCAGGTTGAGGTCGTAGATCTGCTCGGAGGTTTGTTCGTGAAGGTGGGGTTTTAAAGAGACTTGTTTGAGCTTGTGGGTACGTTCCATTTCTGATTCGGTTTCGATGAAGCCGGACTCTGCGATGGGGGTAGAAAATGTACAGGGTTGGAATGATGAAAATCGTAAAGCGTTGTCGCTTGCCGCTCTCACCTTGAGTCTCCAATATCTCAGCCTCAGCAGCCATCACAGCAGCGGCGACCCTCTTCTCATCATGCCTCATCAACTGCGCCTCCGCCTTCTTATCCTTCCTCTTCTTCCCATTAGCATTCTTCCCATTAGGCCTGTCCTTCTCCTTTGTTCCCTTGAGGGATTTGCTGGAGTGGTTGCGCTGGGCGTATTTGTCGATTGCGGTTAGGGTTACGGTGGTGGAGAGGACGGGGTCGGAGGAGTTGTGGAGTTTGCGTTTCGAGTCGGAGGATTTAGAGTGCTTGGACGAGTACACGCCGCGGGCGACGTCGGAGCTCATATTGGTGTAGAGGGGCAGGAACTAGGTGATATCTGGGGGAATCCGGAATTGGGGTGGAATCAGGGGATTGGAGGGTGGGGGTGATCGCCAATCGATTTGTTCTGACTTTGGTTTTGATTTAGAGGGAACCAACAGGTTATCGACGTTGAATTTAGATACTAGCAGGGAAAAATTGATATCGTCGTGTACCAGAGTGACGGGAGCGGCTTAGTTGAAGAGGTGGCGAGAAAATGGATGTGGTCGAAATCCTTGAACTCAGTCCTCACTCTTCCCTCTAATCCAATAATGCTCCGCTTCCTTGCGCTCCTGTGCCTTCTCGCGTTGACAACCGGCTTTCATGTCCCAGTAACGGTGCTCAACCGACCCTCGGCCTTCCCATCCACGTGAGTAAAGTATTAAGAGGACCTCCATCTTAGTCGACCACGTCGGCTTACTCTTTCACCCAGGCCGACCTCCACAACGTCGTTCAGAACATCGTTCAGAACGTCGTCAACGACTTTGAATGAGTCGCCGTTCGATCAGATAACGTCCTTCTTCGCTCCCACCCCGATACAAGCAGAATCAGAATATGAGGACGTCATCGTCCCTCCCTCTCCCGCATTAGGTAAGCCTCAATCGCCTCGCTCCTTCGCATTACTCTCTCGTTATGCTTATCCCTAACACACCACATCCAACTCTTAGGTTTCGCTTTCCTCCTCCCCTCCCTCCTCCTCTCTTTCATCTCCTTCCTCCCCTCCCTCCCCCTCCTCCTCTTCTCCCTCTTCCTCCTCCTCCAAACTACCCGCATTCGTTTCGTCTTCGACCAAACTTCTTTCTCCCTTCAAAATGCTAAGCCGTTCTCAAACGAACTAGAATCTTCCGGTGAAAATTTTGTTGTGGGAGGAGAGAATCGTTGGTCGTACGATTCCTTCGTAAATTACGAGTTCTTCCCTGCCGCATTCCCAATCTTAGTTTACTTCAAAGAGACGCAAACACCAGATGATAAGTGGGCAGAAGGTCCCGGTCAACTCGATAAAGTAGGTGGAGGTCAGGTGAGCTATTATGAATTCGCAACGCAAACGTGAAAACGAAATGTCCTCAATTCAGTGCGACTAACACGAACGCTAATAATTTCGTTTAACAGCTTCACTTCTTCCCCGCTATTGCTGATGTTAAGGTTTTGAAGGAGGAGTTTGAGAAACGGGGGTGTAATAAACTTTAATTTAAGTAACGAATGATAACTTTTTTTTATGAAAGTGAATATGGATTTTCGAAGTTTTTTAGGATGGGGTTTGTTTAGAGCGGAGGTGGGCGACGACTTCGGACGTGGTATCGATGTCGTCGTCGCTAGCGTCGATGCTGAAGGGGACCAGCTTGGAGCATTCGACGAAGACGTAATCATCGAGCGTTTGAAGCGAGTCCGGGATCGTCATCGACTTTAGTTCTGAGCAACGGTGGAAAGCATACGAACCTAATTCTTGAAGGTTTGTGTGGAGGAGATCGACATTGTCTAGATTGGAGCAACCATTGGAGGCTGAACGATCAATTGATTTTAACGTCGTCAGGAAAGATACGGTAGTCAAACTACTGCATGTAATGAAGGCACCATGACCGATGCTCTTAACGCCCTCCGGGATATCAACAACGACGAGATTGATGGCCCACATGCAGGCACAATTTCCAACCTTCGTAATATTTAGAAGGAAGATTGCCCGCCTTACGAGCTTACGCCTCGCTTTTCGAGCCAGCACGCTCCCTCTTATATCCTTCCCATCGTGCACAATAATCGCGCCGCTCCTCATGCCCTCGTCGATGAACGCGTCCGCCGCGGCCTTCCAACCCTTCGTCGCCAATCTCAACGTCATCAACGTATCCCCCGGAACGAACTCGACGAAGTGTCTCCTGAACTCAGGTGTGTGCATGAACTGATCAGTTGTCGCAGGGACAGTGGAAACGGTCGTCGAAATCGTCAAACTCTCGGCCGGCGGGAGATTGAGACTCCCCTCCTCATTATCCTTCTCCTCGTTCCCCGCTCCCTTCTTCCTACTCATTTCTCGATTCTCGTGGCCATTCTTAGACTCGGAGGCTACAGACTTGGACATCGTGGATTGTAGGTTTCGAGAAATTGACTGCTAAACTTTCTCAGATTTTCTTCCCCCAAATTCAACTCGTTGATTTTACTGTCCCACCTGCAACCCCAAAGTATGTTACACTTTCTACGTACTCTTCTACCCAACCAGTCCCCCCAAACCCCCGCAACACACACCAAACGCCCCAAAAATGAAATCTAGCCAATCTCCGTCCGAATCCGCGGCCGCAAAGCAAGCTCCGCGCTGTGGTTATCTTACCTGCCCCGATGACGCCCCGCTCAAGTGCTCACGTTGCCTCGAAACCCACTACTGCTCCGTGAAGCACCAGAAGGAGCACTGGCCTCTCCACAAGAAACTCTGCGTCGCGCCTCAAAAGAAAATCTCGGCGCCCGTCCCCCCCGCGCCCCCCGTTCCTCTGAAGGGCGAAGAGGAGGATGAATACATGGATTTGTGTGTTATCTGCCTAGTGAACGTTCCTGACGCCCAAATGCGCCCCTGCGGCCATTCTATGATTTGCAGGGTCTGCACGCAGGAGCTCATTGACTTGATCTCAGCCTTGCCCGATCTGCTGTAAGCCCATCTCCAGTTTCGAAGTTGGCGTTTATTGTGAGAGCCTTGGCGCGCGTGGACTGTGGCCGACGTCGTGTAAGAATTTGAGGGGTTTAGTGAGCGGGGAGGGCTTCAACGAGTACTTCCGGAAGCAATTCAACGGGAACGAGGCGACATACTTGAGGTGGAAGGAAGTTTTTTATGTTTTGAAGATTGTGGGGGGGAGGGGATGCCATCATAACGTGAGGGTACATCTTGAGACGCAGGCGCTGTCGATCACGAGGCCGGAGGATTTGGTAAAGCTCAGTGCGTTGGCGAAGCTTTGTAGTAAGGAGTTCTTTGACGAACCGTCGCTTTCGGTGGTGGCGTGGAGGAGGATTTTGGAGGTTTTGGAGTTGGCGATGCCCGAGGAGAAGAAAGTACGAGGAAAGAAGAAGACGCAGAAGAAGAAGAATGATCCGATGAAGCTGGAGATTTTGGACGCTTGTTATGGTTTGGGAAAGGCGTGTAATTGGGTTGATGATATGGATGGTGGGAAGCGATACTTGAAGCGAGTGAAGGAGGGGTACGAAGAGCAGCTGGGGCGCGATAGTGAGAAGGCGCTCCATGCGACATATGGTGTAATCATGAGCACTACAATTGGTGTTGACGAGAGACTTGAAAAGTTAAAATATTTGATTAAGAGGATGGAGAGGGCGTTGGGAGAGGAGCATGTTGTAACTTTGATGACGCTCAACACACTTGGTAGTATGCTGCAGAGAAGTGGAGAGTTTGAGGAGGCGATTAAAATTCATGAGAGTTGTTTGGCGGGGAGGACGAAGGTGCTAGGGGAAGATCACAAGGATACGTTAGGATCGTTGAATAATTTGGGAATACTTTATGATGAGTTTAAGAATTACGAGAAGGAGTTGGAGTATTACGAGAGAGCGTTGAAGGCGAAGGAGAGGATTTTGGGGACGACTCGTCCGAGTACGCTGTACAATGTTTATAATATCGCGAGTGCTTACACAAACATGAATGAATATGGGAAAGCTGAGGAGCTTTTTGAGAGAGCGCTCAAGGGATTTGAGTCGCAGCTTGGGAAAGATCACGTTGATTCGAAGAGATGTGCGAGGATTTTCATGTCCTGTTGTGCAAATAGTGGCAACGGTGAACAAATAGTACTTCTAAAACAGAGGTATCCGGGGCTCAGCGAGTTCAAAACGTAAAATATTACAAACATTTCTTCATCAAAAAATCTACTCTAAAAATCTATTCCAAAACTTTCTAAACTTTGTTGACAACGACGTCGTCCAAATCCATTTTCATCAACTCCCTCTCCCCTGCGACGAGCCGCGTGCAAAGCGAGCCGTGTTAGAAACCGAGTAGCGAAGAAAGCGACAACGGCTTTACCAATAAATACACTAAACGTTCACGCGTTCACACGTTAACAAATTTGTCCTCATTTTCTTCTTACCTCCACTCCCACTCCCACTCCTCTCCTTCCACGTCATCTCGTCAACTCCTTCAATCCTCCTCTCCTGCCTCAAAAACAGATAGAAGAACCCCACCCCAATCGCCATGCAACTGTGCCAAACCGCGTGACCTTGGAACGCGGAGGTAGCGGAAATACAGTATTTCATGTCGTCTTGAAAGTTATACGCAATACCCATGAAAGTCACTGCTAAGAGAAGCCAAACGGCGTCTGTCCGTTTTCGAACCTTAATGTAGCACCATCCAGTTAAATAGTTCGTAACCAACAACATAAAATTCAAACCTGCGCCGATTGGAATAACTAGAGTAGGTTGCAACCCCTCCGTTCCGTCTGTAAACGGTAAAATAAATGCATAAACCATTCCCGCAGCGCTCGAACTCACAATAACATGCCGACCGTATTTATAGTTCAACTTAATATAATGAAAATGGTTAAAGAAGAGATAAGGGAGGATGATTGAGACGAGAGTCCAGACGGAAGCCATGTCGAGGGTTAGACCAAAGTCGGTCATACCACCGTGGAAGACGAAGGAACCTATGCCGGCGTAGATAAGGCAGGAGGAGCCGAGGAGGACGGTGAGGAGGTTGATGGGGCCTGCACCGCCGACTAGGAGATTTGGGGGATTGCCACATGTATAATCTTGCGACTCTTTCGGTTTTGTTGACGAATGGTTGAAATAATAATAATCCTCCCACCCGAAAACAGCGATTACATAACCTACCAAAACGAAGGTGACGTTTGAGAGGGCGTCAACTGGCGCTTTAATTAATGCGTTGGGAGGACAGGAGGATTCGCAGTATTCGGTGCGGCAGTTGAATGGACCCCAGAAGTTTTTTGAGTAGGCATTGCCGATGGGGCAACTGGGACAGGGTGGAAGGGGGAGCGACGAGTTAGTATATAATGTATAATATATATATATATGATAAAGTGCATATAATGTTCAATCATTCATCCTTCGCTTTGCTCCTCACATTCATTCCCTCCTCCCTCCATCGTACCGATCAGAATTCGGATCACAATATAAACCAACGAAAATCGTCGCTAATAGGGTCGTGGAGAGGAGGAAGGAGAGGAATTTCCAAGCGGTTGGACGGATGTGGAGGGTTGTTGTGGAGGATTTTAGGGAGGTTATGAAGTTGGACAACATGGTTATCAAGCGGAGACGGTTTGATCGAGTGGAGGTCGTCTTGCTTGTCAGGTTTTTTTGGACGCTCGAAGATTCTTCTGTGAAATAAGATCAGGGGAGGAGATGAAAGTATTCCGCGTAGGTTCTGGAGCGTTTTGATAGAGCAGTAAGCAACCCTAATGCAGAGCAAGTTTTGCTGGGATTGTTGATCGATTTTTCGGATAACTCGGCTTCAAACGGAAATACATAATTCACGAACCTCGTCAGCTGAACTCAACCTACATATTGTCCATTATATAAAATAAAAATGCTGTCACTGCGCAATTCAAGCGTCAGAACCCTTTTGGGCAACGGCGCAAAACTTACAAGGTAACGACGCCTCGACATATCCGCAATTTATACAATAACCTCGTTCGAATCCCAAAGTATATCAAATTCTAACACAACTGTTACCCCCATATACCCACTCTCTCCAACTCGCACATCCCATTTAGGCCGATTAGTAGTTCTACAGTCCGTGCCTTCTCCGCAGACGAGGTGCGAAGCCGCTACGACGTCCCCGACGACAACTACTTTTGATGTGGAGCTCAAGCGACAATGATGTGCCGCTCGAGCGACGCGGGTGTGTCACTCCCCTATACTAACTCGTCGCTTTCCCCCCCTCAGCATGACTTTGATTTCCACTCCCTCCGTAAATTCAAAGCCCCCCTCCAAGTCCCCAAACGCGGCGTCGATATCCTCCACGACCCCCTCTTCAACAAAGGCACCGCCTTCAAATCCGGCGAGCGCGATCGCCTCCGCTTCCGAGGCCTTTTACCTCCCCGTCGTTTGACTATGGACATGCAAGCGAAGAGGATGTTGCAGGCTATTCGAGATAACGACACTGAGATCGGCAAGAACAAGTGCATCGAAGACCTCCACGATCGAAACGAAACCCTCTACCACCGTCTCCTCGTCGATAACATCGAAGAACTGGCCCCCGTAATCTACACACCCACAGTCGGTCAAGCCTGCAAAGAGTTCGGTACCCGATTCCGCAAGCCTAGGGGAATGTATTTTTCCGCGCAGGATAAGACGAATATGGCGGCTATGGTTTATAATTGGCCGCAGAGAGACGTGCATGTTATAGGTGAGCGAGCTGCGAGTGTGAGGAGCGAAGCGACTAGCATTAAGAGCATTCTAAACATTATGAGTATTCTAGACTAGCGAAGAGCGGAGCGACGAGCAACAATAATCACTTATAAATCTCGTCGCTCGTCCACATGAACTCGTTCAATTCGTCGCTTCGCTCCTCACATTAAGAACATGTAATAAACTTTAAGAACATTCAGTGCACTAACTTGTCGCTTCCGCGTAACTCGGACGTTTTATTCCTCGGGCTCTCCTCTCCTCGCAGTCGTAACCGACGGTTCCCGTATTCTCGGTCTCGGTGATTTGGGTGCGAACGGGATGGGCATCCCCATCGGGAAGTTGAGCTTGTATTGCGCGGCGGGGGGAATTGCGCCGCATAGGGTTTTACCAGTTACTATTGATGTGGGGACGGATAATGAGGAGTTGTTGAAGGTGAGAAGTAGAAGATTAAACCACCAACTTGCGCCATTTTTGTATTCTAACACAGCTCGCTTGGCTCGCAGGACGAGTTCTATCTGGGACTCCAACACAAGAGAATCAAGGGACAGGAATACTTCGAGATCGTGGACGAGTTCATGCAGGCGGTCAAACACCGTTGGCCTCAGGCTCTCGTGCAGTTCGAGGACTTTCGCTCGGACGTTGCTCAGCCGCTGTTGAACAATTACAGGGACACGCACTTGTGCTTTAACGACGATATTCAGGGGACGGGGGCGACTACTTTGGCTGGGTGCCTTGGGAGGTGAGAATGGCGGACTTATTCTCCTCGTTTTCACAATCTCCACCTCTAACTCTAACACACTCGCTCCCCTCCCCCTTCGCAGCCTTCGCGCTACAGGCCAAGCCGTCACGGAGCTCGGAAACCAGCGCATCTTGATTGCGGGAGCCGGGTCCGCCGGCATCGGCGTCGCGACCGTCCTCTACCAGGCCATGCTCGCGCAAGGTTTCGACGAGACTGCTGCCAAGAACGCCTTCTTCATCGCCGACGAGCACGGGCTGCTGACGAAGGACCGCACGGACTTGAACGCCGAGCAGGCGTTCTTCGCGAGGGACGAGGGGAAGGTGAGACACGCAGCGAGGAGCGAAGCGACGAGCTACAGTAAACACTTTATACTAACTCGTCGCCTCGCTCCTCGCGCAGGGCCTTGGCCTGGAGGAAATCGCGAAAACTTACAAGCCCACCATCTTGCTCGGCCTCACCGCTTGCGGAGGGCTCTTCAAAGAGAATCTCATCAGGACCATGTCCGAGAACTGCGAGAAGGTACGAAATCGCGGGGAGCGAAGCGACGAGCTGGGAATGCGACAATTACGTTCGTAATTCATCTGCGCTAGTAGCGTTAGTCTAAACGCACCAGCCGCTTTTCTCTCTATAATTCTGACTCATTAAATTACGCAACTAAAAACTTCGACTCGCTACGCTCGTCACTCGCAGCCCATCATTTTCCCGCTCTCGAATCCCACCACCAGCGCCGAGTGCACCGCCAAGCAGGCCTACGAGTGGTCCAACGGAACCTGCGTCTTCGCCTCCGGGTCGCCCTTCGATCCCGTGGAAAGGGACGGCAAGACGTATTACCCCACGCAGGTGAGAAGTTGCGAGGAGCGAAGCGACGATGCGAGTTGTAATATATCTTTCGAAATTCAGCATTCGCCAGTAGATCAAGTCTCAACGTCTACGCTGCGTTCGTCGCTACGTACTTCTAACTCATTAACGTCAATCTTCTTGCGACTCGCTACGCTCGTCGCAGTGCAACAACATGTTTATCTTCCCGGGTCTGGGTTTGGGCGCCTCGCTCTGCGGAGCCAAGAGCGTCACCGACAAGATGCTCTACGAGTCTGCTGTCGCCCTCGCCAACTTTGTCACCAAGGAGGAACTCGCGCAGGGCAAGGTCTTCCCGAGGGTCAGCGAGATCAGGGCTGTGAGCAAGGACGTGGCGTGCTCGGTGATCCGCGAGGCGTGGGGCACCGGCATCGCGAGGAGGGTCACGGAGAAAGAAATGGCCAACTTGGAGGAGTGGGTGCAGAGCAAAATGTACGATCCCGTCTATGTTCCCATAGTCGAGAAGCCGTTTTAAGAGTTTGGGTTTGGGTTTGCGGTTTGGGGGGGGGGGGG